>VWPW01002606.1:1339-25754 GCA_013389825.1 Crypturellus undulatus | reverse complement strand
CGAGGCCCGCGCGGCCTCCCCGCGGGCCGCCCCGCGCCGCCGCCCTCCGCAGCCAGCGGCGCAGCCCGGCAGCACCATGAAGATCAAGGATGCCAAGAAGCCGTGTAAGCGCGGGGCCGCCGCCGTGGGGAGGGGGGCTCGGGAGGCTGGAGCCGCCTGCTCGGCTGGTGGAGATCTATGAGCTCGGGAGCTGCCCGCGCGGAACCTCACCGCCCCGCTGCGGGGCCTTTGGGGAGGATTTCAGGTGATCCCGCCGGTCTGACGGCCTCCACAGCGGAAGGACTCGTTTGGGAATATAGAAGAGCCCTAGAAGGCTTCTGAGAACGTCCCCTTCTCGTTTGTGAAGTGGGCATTTCATCCGTGTTGCCAGGGGCTCTGCGTGTGCCGCCAGTGCTATAATTTTATTTGTTAAGGGCTTAAAAACTTCAGACTTTTTTCATGAGGGAGTAATTGAGTCTTAAAATCTTAGAGTACAGTTATCTTGGAGTATGACTAATGCTTTCTTGTATTAACACTAGCTGTGCAAGTGACAGGTATATGCAGACCAAGTAGCCTGCCAGGCTGTACAGAGGTGTGCCATAGCTGAGAGGGACGTTCAATAGTACCCTGTGACTTAAACTGCTTTGGGCTTTTTTTCTTCATACTGTTCTCAGGGTGAGTTCCTAAAAGGCAAGGAAAATGGCTAGTCTTGAACACCTAGATCTAATGCTGTTTTCATTCTTAGCTGATGAAAAGAGAATATAACTGAGAAGTTAAAATATAAAGTATATATACTCCAAGTGAATTGCTTGAATCACCCAACAAGAACAAATCACTGAGTGTTTGTGTAATACAAGTAGTATTGTTATGGCTCTGGCCTCGTATATAAATTTGGAATAGTGTTAGAGCTTGAAAACGCTTCATGTTCTTTGAGATGATAGGTAACTCTCCATCCTGTAGCATCCAGGAAGCTGTCATCTGTTGTTAATGCCAGTGGATGGAAATTTTTGAGCTGACTGTATTTATGAAAAGTACAGCCCAGGCAACTCTTCCTGCTGTAATATTTAAGGAATGATATCATGATTCTGAAGCACTAATTGGCCATGAAACTTTGTAGCGGTTTGGTAGTTTGATGTAGTCTTAAGTATGGCTGCTTCTGCCAGGATGCTGCTCGTTTCAGGAACATTGCTGCTGGGCCTGAGAAACTTCATCTCTGTAGTCGTGGATTTAAAACTTGTTGTCGATATGCGACATTGTTAATTATGTGTGAATTTAGTTATTTAAGTGTAGAAAATTCGTTGTTGCAAACTTCTAGTTCTTGAACCTGAACTCTTATGTTGGCTTTACTGATGCATAGTAAGGAGATTGTTAAGAAGCTGTGAGGACATGAATTTTCCATGAAACGGGGGAGTATAGTATCAAACTTTGTTGTTTGTTCCATATTGTCATTTTAACACTGTATATTCTAAAACTGTTAAAGCTGATGGCTTTTAAAAGGTATCGACACATGGTTTTAGTGTGCTGTGGACTCGCGGTGCAAGCCTTGACTTCAGAGTGGAAGCCAAGTATTCAGTCAAACTGACTAAAGTGGGAATATTTGAAAAAGAGCAGATACACAAAAGCACTTAAGATAGAAAATTACATTCATATCGTAGGTTTTGGTGCTCACATACTGCTCTAGATTTGGCACTACCTGGAAGTTGAGCAGGGCTTAAAAAACACTTTTAGCCATACAGTTCATAATTAGACAGTGTAAGACAGTTCTGAACAGTTTTGGTGCCATGGCTGATCCAGTATGTGTTTCTTGGAGGATGTGAGTATTTAATAATCTCTGCTGGAGGCAGATTTGATGGGGGCAGGGAGATAGGGTTAACAGTTGGTTAACCAGAAGTTATTTGGCTGTTGGTAAGTGCCTGCAAAGTGGAACTGAGCGCATTACAGATAGAAGCATAGATAGGCCAAGGCAGTGTTTAGCCTCATGAAAGCCAACATGATTGCAATGACTAGATGCCAGCATTGTAATAAGAGGTGATGACAAAACAGAGTTTCTAAAGTGGATTCAGTGCCTTGGTATGTTTGTGTGATTCTAGCCTCAAAACCTTCAGTTGACTGGCTCTGTTTCTACTTATGTAGTAATAAAAACAGGTTTTGAGAAACGTAGCTGAATTCATGGAATGTAGCTTCTGATATCGGGACTCTTGCAAAGGAAAATTAAATGTCTCTTTAGAGACATCTAGACCCTCTCGTGATGAGAGGGGATAGGTATTTGTGAATGAAGATAACATTGGGACCTCCAGAGGTCCCAATGAAATCAATATGAAATAATCATCCTTGAGGGTTTCTTGATAAACTTGGGAGGTTTTATGCTGTGGCTAGACAAAGCTGTGGTTGATCTCATCTAATGTTGGTAATAGCCCTTCTAGTTTAAAGGAGAGGATGGACTAGGAGACCTCCAGAGGTCCCTTTCAAATAGTACATGTACCATAGATCTGCTGGGGAAATCTGTGTGAGGAAGAAGGGCTGGATCCTGTAGAAGGAACTTCCAAAGGCTATTTAGGATGAAGGTGATAAATACAAGCTCAAAGCACCTTGCAAAGCTACTGTCAGGTGCCATAAGGGGAACACAGGAGGGAATGATTTGGAAAGAGCACTTTGTACTGCCAGATGGGTGTAGGGTACCCGAGAGAGAGAAGGGAAGGGCCAGGGCACTGTGCTGCTCAAGTGACCTTGGCTCTAAAATGCAATAAACAGAGAAATGCCAAGGCTTTTGATATTTGGTACATAGTACACATTACTTATTTACACTTATTACTTATTTACAAGTTGTTTAAAAAGCATTTATAAAAAATAAAACAAATCCCTATGTCCCACTTAAAGGAAATCCAGACTTTCTAATGCATGAAAGCACATAATTGGCAGAATGCTGTTTTGGTAGAAAAGAAGGACAAAAATTTTGTCTAATCTGGTTCTATAGACAAATATAGTCATTAAGGGTGTAGCGATTCCTTGGAGGATTTGTTTAGTAGAATCTCTTTGAAATGGTTTTTGTATTGATAGAACTTACTATTTAGTCATGTAACGTGCTGTTATTTTTATTAATCATTGAAAGATGATTTTAGTCTTAATCTGATGTTACAGACCTCATTTTGCTGTAGTTTAGAAATCTATTTCTAATAATGATAATACTGCCAGGCACAGTTTACACTGTATTTGTGTAAATCTAAGCTTATGGGTCTGGGTAGCATATCTCACTGCCTTAACTTCTGTCCGAAGAGATTGCTACTGCAATCTCTCCAGTCAATAGTTAAACCAGGAAGGAGAAGATCAAGGTAGCAGTATTTTGTCTTGTGGCAGCTTTACTTGGTATCCACTTGCAGCTGCAATAAAGCAAAAGAGGAACAGCTGCAGTAATTACAGAGGACCACCTGCAATTCATGTGGCTTCTCTGTAGCATGCTAGAGATGGCTTAACCAGAAAGCGTGATAGGTTTACAGAATTTGATAGAGACATTTTCCGGTAGGGTAAGTGAGAGGAATGGAAAAATGGTTGTAGAGGATGTAACAGTGCCTGGCCTGATAATTTTAATAAGATCTTGTTTTTGTGTGTGAACAGCATTGTTTGCATACTTTTTCCTGGATGTTTGTCCAGGCCGTCCTTAAACTTCTGCTTACGCAGATTCCATAAGCTTTATAATGAAGCCATGCCAGTTAATAGCAATGAGTAACAGGTTAAATGGTAAGAAAAGCTCAGGACTGGCTTTAACAGCCAAGCTATTTGCTGTTTTCCTTCCCACTACAGACTGCATCAAAGATTTGATTAGTCTAAAACTTACTGCTATTACCTCTTTCCCCCTACACAGTACTTTCCTGTGTAGTCCAGCAGATTCAGTGATGCAGCTGGGGAGCTCCTGGTAGCTGGAGATAAATACGGTCCCCAGGTGAAAGGGAGCAGGGGGCAGCTGCTTGGTTTCTTGGGCCATGCAACCTCTGCCACACTGGCCAGGGACGGGGGATATGGAGTAGCAGCACTTACATGCAGGGAGAATTCACAAATGTATTACAGAGTGAAGGTAAGGAGAAGAAAAAGAAATCTGATGAGCACTTTAAGCAACCTCTGTTTTTCAGAAAGCAAAATGAGGTACTTTGACACATCTTCTTGGTCATGCTAAATCTCTTGTTTTCTGTACTGAAGGCTGTGTGTGTTTTGTTTTGTTTTCCAAGATGGTAATCTGGTTGAAACCTTGCCATAGCTGAGCAGAGTGGAATAGTTACCTTTGTTTTGTATACAGTACTCTTGACATGTGATCCTAGAGTAAGATTTGCATTTTTTACTGTGTATTTGTTACTCATTTCCTTGTTTTTTTTTTTTTTTTTGGTTGGTAATTACTATTTAGTATTATCTACTACCACAGATTTTATGTAAAAAGACTGCAGCTAGTGAAATAATTAAATTTTAGTCTCTTATTTGTTTTACAGACTTAACATTATACTAGATTAGCTTTTGAAACTATATCTTCTAGACAAAATATATGCAAATTTGGAGTGACTGTTTTTCTTGCCATGAGTTACTCTTTGTGTATGTTAACTAAATTTGGAAAAGACGAAGTTTACAGTGTTCAACTGGTCAGGAAGATTAAATCTCCTGTAAGGAATGTTGTGTCCTACCCAGCCCAAATCTAGTATGCAAGGGGCTTGGGATAGTTAAAACAAAAAAACTATTATAAAACTGCTTAAGCAAGAAAAGTCCCAGATATCTAAAGGTCTGAGAACAGATTAAATAAATTCTGTTCTCTAGATGCTCATTTACTCACATCTGTGCAACATTAGTACAACAAAGGAAGCTTGAGTTCTACCAGTAATGTTGAAACATCTTGATATAGCAGGTCAAAGATCCTGGGTGTACTTTCTCCTAACTTGTCCTGTTAGGCATACTAGTTTCTTTAGACTTCAAGCTGATTTAGGTGCTACTTTCCTGTTAAACTTACTCTGTTATATGCAGATTATGTTTTAGGCACATACCAAAAGCTTATGTATATGCACATAGCGGAAAATTTGTTTAGAGAAATGGTAGAATACATTTAGTTTAAGTTTCTGTTTTTTAACTCAATCTATAAAATAGCACAGTATAACAAATTCTACGTAGTGAATTTGTTTTTGTTTACAGTTAATGGCTAAGAACAGGATCAAAATTCTGTTATCAAAAGTCATCCTGAGGAAGATTAGAAGATAAATTTTTTGCTTAAAAATCAATCGTATTGCTTTTTGAAAGAGCTGTTACAATGCTGACAAATATAAGCTTTCATGCAGTTGCATGGAACTTTTCCTTCTGTGTGTTTTCAACCAGTATGGAATTGTGAACTGCAGTACATTTAATGTTTGGCATCTGTCCTGAAATTCACAGTTGTTTTTGAAGTGGTCCAACTGTCTTAAATTCTCCTGGCTGGGGAAGAAAAAAATGGGAATGTCATTCCACATAAGGCATTGGGAGTTATTAACAGAGGATGCAGTGGAGATCCTGTCTTTCACAGGTTTTGCCCCTCATTTCTGTGTTAGTAGGAACCTAAAACAAAAAAAAAGTCCATATGTAAAACTTCATGTCATGAACGCTATCTGTTGCTGTTAATTTTTAAAGTAAAACAAGACAACATTGCACTTAAGGATTGGTTAAGCCACAAGAAAATAAGCTGAAGGTTTTGATCCGTGTCTAGCTTGTGTGGAAATATAAGCAACTGTGCAATGCTGACACAAAATCTGGTCCCATGTTTTCTACTGTCACTTACTGTAAAAGTTTTTTCACGTTAACAGCTCCCTCCCAATATGTTAGGAATTAGTTCCTCTTCAAAGGCTAATTATTGCTAATTTAGTATAGGGCTGGCATAAGCTCTTATTTTATGTTAGTGAGGAGAGTAAAGAGTTATGTTGCAAATCTGTGGCCTTTCCTTCATAGGAAAGAGTTTAGCAGGGACATGAGTTCTTGTCCTTAGTGTGTTAAACTGGAAAATTTTTATTTTTGACCAAATAAGGGGGAAATATTTAAGTGTTTGATTGTATACTTCCTGCAGTTCTGAAAATACTGTCCAAAATGGGCATATAATATCCAAAATACTATAACATGCTTTGAGAACAGGACTTAGAAGGCCCTCTGCTCTGATGAAGCAGGATGCATAAAAGAGGAAAAGGTGCATCAGACTTCCAGCTTTCATTGAGCTGAGAAAGGTTTTTATTGTAATTATGTTTTGCTGGCTTTTAAAGACATTGTATGATGAGCCATAAGTTATTTTTGGATTGCAGTCAAAACACCCAAAAACTTGAGAAGTGCAGACATAACAAAATGAGGATCATCTGCATGCTCTCAATAATAGTATTAAAAATCTGTCAGCTTGGGTTTTCTTATTGGGTAGGACTGTTGTATTATTAGTTGAACACAAGTTTTGTTGTAATACTCTTCCTGAATAGGAAGTGCTTTTCTAGATTGCAGCAAACAGTTCTAGGAATTACTCTTGTATTTCTTAATTATGAGCAGCTTGTCTCTCAAAGCCAACTTTACAGCACATACAGAACAAGCAGTTGCTTTATAAAAGGTTCATGGTTGCTGTTGTAATTTAGGCCAGGCAGTGGTTCATAGCAGAGCCTGGAAATGAGGTAATATCTGGATTTGGAATTGAGATATCTGTGTATTTTGATACACCTTTTGCTTCTTGTTGGAGCTGGTTTAATTTGGAGTGAAGTGGCACATTCAGCTACACTTTTTACCTTTCCAAGTTTGTGTTCTGCTTTGACTTTCTGGAAGTAGGAAATATGTTTCTGGGAAGTCATGCAATTTGTCCAAGGCAATTAAGTTCACTGGGAAGCTCAACTTCTGCTTTTCTGTTCAGTATTCAAAATGCAATTGACCTCTACAAAGATAAGAACTTTGAAAAGACAATGGATTTAGTCTGTGAATAACGATTTAATTCTCTACAAGGACAACTTCTGAGCTCTGCATCGCTCCTTGTAGAGCCTTCCTAGGAATTAGATCAGTTTGGAAGAGGAAGAGCTAAGCAGAAACTTTCCATGATCAGATACCCAAAATTGGTGCAGAAAGACCATGCTTTAGGTGTATTGACGCTCCTTGTGCCAGAAGCTAGAAGCTGCAGAATGGATTTGAGTCCTCAAAACTCAATATCTGCAGAGATACAGTCTTGAGGCAGACACATTTCTTTAAGCAGCACGATATCGTAAGGATCAACCTAATGTCTATTTTGTTGTTGCTGTTTGTTTCTTACGGTGGTGCTGTTGTCTGAGCTCCTAGATCTCTCAGAAGAAAGCATGATCTACAGATTTGAATGTGAAAATACCTCTTATAAAATGTTTTGTATATCCTTCGCCCAAGACAGGCTTTGTGCTGTTTTGATTCCAAGACAGCTTTTGAAGACAAGACTATCTTGGAACTGAGTTTTTCAATGAATGTGATGAGACTGTACTGGCAATTGTGCTGTGGATACCCATAAGTAAGATTTAAAATTGCTGAGCTTTGAACATGTCCCAAATAGCAGCTGCCTCTTGGGCAGGGTGGTCATATATCTGGTATAAGGTAATACCCAGGCTCCTCCTGTGGGTGATGTGAAAGTAGATGTGTCATTGTCAGCCGCTGCCCCAATTAGCTTGGCTCTCTTGTGGAGAGGAAGTGGTATAGGGAACTTGCCTGTGATCTCTCTCCATCTCGGTCATTTTCTGCTTAGTCCTTCACACTAGCTCTCTCTGTAGCCTGAGTTTTAACTCTGCAAATGAAGCCACATTTTTCACTAGTTAAAAGAAAAATGGATGTTTTTACCTAGGGCTGTTTTTCTCCAGGCAAACCAGTCAAGCATCTAGTTGTTGAAGGAATACGTTTTTGATACTTTTTTTTAACATTTTGACTGATCTGAATCTTTCGTAGATAAAGGAAAGCCTTAATTAAGTCATTTATATTTTACTAGCTTTGTTTTATTTGGTACATTATTTAAATTTTATTAGCACTCACGTTCTTAGTTTCACTGCATGCCAGCAACTGCCCTTGTTGTTTCTTCTGACATTCTAACACCACAGGAACAGCTTAGTACTAAAATCCCTTTTGGTAGTACTGAGGCTTGAAAAGAGAATTAGAAATCATTTGTTAAAAGATTAAGTAAAGTTCCCTGAAATGTGTGTTTATTACATTTTCTCATTATTGTTGCTTTTAGAATTATTTTTCCACGTGGAGTGTTTTTTTTTGTTTGTTTATTTTTTGTTTTTTGTTTGTTTTTTTTAAACACAGCTTTTATGATATTGATCAAGTTACTGACTTGATCTGTTTTTGTCAATGTTTGGCAATATTCTCTGCACATCCATTTCTGAAAGTAGAGGCAGCTTCTAAGCATTCCTTCCTTTAACTTTTTCCCTTATGTTATAAAAGATAGGGCTCTTGGCCAGTCTTGACTAAATATGTTAAAATATTTAAAATATTTTGATAGGCCTTTCTTTCCAAGGATAAAGCCCCACTGATAATGTAAATCCACCATAACTAATCTTGTTCCTGATTAACATGTTATCATTTTTTTTAATGAGTTTCCTGCTTCTATAATACATTAATGGCATCTGAGAAAATAAAAGAACTCTACAGAATATTTCATTAAAAAAAGATTGTTCATTAGAAAAAGAAATATAAACATTTTGTTTCCAAAACAAAATTTCTGGGAAACTTTGGAGGAAAACTCTTAAGATAAAGGCATTTTGTTTGCTGTAAGGTTACTGTAAATCTGTTTCACCACACACAGTTGTGAAGGTTTATTGATACAGGCATATTCGAAGGACAGTTTAAGATGACCTAAATGATAGAATCCCAGTTAAGAAAATCTTTGTGCAGTCATGCTAAAGTGCAAAAAAAAGTCAAAATACTGTAGTGTTGTTGGTTAGCTTCTCATACAAAGATTTTTGTTAGTACCTTCCTTGTTGAAAGTAAACTGCTGTTTATTTCTTAAATTACGTATTTTGCTTTGACTTTTTTTTTTTTAACCAAGCTAATGGATCAACGGTTTTATCTCTCTACAGCTTTCCCATGGTTTGGCATGGACATTGGGGGGACTTTAGTGAAACTTGCATATTTTGAACCTATTGATATCACTGCAGAAGAGGAGCAAGAGGAGGTTGAAAGCTTGAAGAGTATCCGCAAATACCTGACTTCTAACGTAGCTTATGGATCCACTGGCATTCGGGATGTCCACCTTGAACTGAAAGACTTAACAATTTTTGGTCGAAGAGGAAACTTGCACTTTATTCGGTTCCCAACTCATGATTTGCCCACTTTTATCCAAATGGGAAGAAATAAAAACTTTTCAACACTACATACGGTGCTTTGTGCCACCGGAGGTGGCGCTTACAAGTTTGAAGAAGACTTTCGCACAGTAGGTAGCCTATCTTTCCTTATACTGCGGCTGTTGGAAAAAGCACTGCTGCTGCTGGGTTAGAATAAGCAATGTTTTGAGGAAATGTGGAATGCTTGGCAATGATTAACTGTTCACTTGTGTTTCAGACTATTAAGTATGTTCATCTAGAAATATTCTTTCTGCTGTTGTCATCATAGGCAGAGAGGGCTGGGAGGGAACTGCTGGCATTTTGATCTGATGCCCAATAACTAAGTAGCTTAGAGGAGCTTCCATACATACAGTAAAATGCAAGACACTTTTATGGAAGATGGACAATCCTTTTGTTCTTGTTTACCCCACCTAGTGGGGTAACAGATCTGTGACAATATGAGTATCTGTAAAACAATCTTTTTGATTCCAAAGAGATTTTGTTTTTCTGAGGTGCTTTGGTTCTTTCCTTGATGATTAAAAGTGATGCTTTGTTTCGATGGTGCTTCCATCTGAAGTTACTACAGTAATGTTATCACTAGCTGGGAATGTCACAGTATTTAGTATGGGCATGTCCTTGCATGAAAATAGCCACAGTCCTCTTGAGGTTCCAGAGGCAAGAGGATTTTTTTCAGTGTACTGAATGCAAAAAGCATTGTTTCAAAATCTGCCCGTATCTCCAGTCTCCTGCCAGGCCTGTGTTGGGCCAGCACAACTGTGGAGGGGTAGCATCACAATTTGTACAGCAGAGCTACTTAAGCTTGTAAAACCCCACAAAATATTTTATATGGATTGGACCAAATGATCTTCACAAGTGCCTTCCCAAACCAATGCTTCTGTGATTCAGTGACTCACAAGTTCCCTGACCTACTTAATTATGAAATATTGTGAACTCTTGTGCCCTGACATGAAGAACCACAGTGGGCTGGGGAAAGAGGAGGGAACGGGAATATTGTGAGTTAGTCCTGTTGTCAGGGTCAGCCTGTACCGCCGGGTCTGACTGTGCAGCAGGCTGCTGTTGAAAGTGAGCTTAGAGAGATGTCTTCTGAAAGTGACATCCTAGAAATGACTGATTTTTAAGAGGGGAGGGCAAGTTCATCCCTCCTCTCTGCCCCTCAGACAAAAGCCTTGGAAAGGTGTGCAGGTGTGTCAGTGGACCATCATAGCCCTAGATGGAGCCTTTATGGTAGTTGCTGATCATTTTTGATTCAGAGTACTGAAAAAATGGTGCTGATCCATGTCTGCTTATCTCAGCATTTCTTTGCTGAGCTTTGGAAGACAGATCTTGCTTAATAGGAACCTAAGTTCCATATCTGTATCGGAGGTGTTTGCACACTCAGAGTTACCTGCGAATGTTTGTTGACTTTATAGCTGAATTGGAGTTTATGAATTAGTCATCTGAGGTGACTGCTTAAGATCAGGCAATACATGTACACTCATTAATTTGTATCATGCTTAGGTTATGTTAGGTTATGCTAACTTTTTCTTTTTTTCCTCCTCTCTTTAACACAGATTGGAAACCTCCAGCTGCACAAACTGGATGAGCTTGACTGCCTTGTCAAAGGCTTGTTGTATATAGACTCTGTCAGCTTCAATGGGCAGGCAGAGTGCTATTACTTTGAAAATGCCTCAGAACCTGAGAGATGCCAAAAGATGCCTTTTAACTTGGATGACCCGTATCCACTGCTGGTAGTTAACATTGGTTCAGGAGTCAGTATTTTATCAGTCCATTCCAAAGACGACTATAAAAGAGTAACTGGAACAAGGTAATAAATGAAAAAACTAAGTTGGTTGTGTTACTGTTTGGAACAATAGCCTTGTGTTTACAAAGTGTTTCCTCATCCTGAGTCCTGCCCCCTTCGCCTATCCCCTCCTTTCTCCTTGCAATGTGGAAAACTATTTTACCTTTAGTTTACTGATGTATCAGTTGAAACCCAGCACTGTAGCTTTGGTATTGAGGAGGTTTAGTCAGTATTTTCTCTGTCAATTGATATGTTCTATAAGTGCTTCATAGAGTGTTTTATGGGATTTGACTTAAACTTGGATAGGGTTTAGTGTACCTATATTTCTTTTGCCATGCGTGTTTTAAAAAAACAGTGTGTTTTAAAGCAAATAATCAAGGATCAGCAAAAGCGGTAAGATGTGTGTATTTGGGGGCAATTTAGTCTCTTAGTACATCTTCCAGCTGGCATATTGATGCCTATTTGCTGATGCTTACTGTACAATTAGCTTCTTGCAAGTGACTTATATCAATTTTTACCTGATTATAATAAGCAAGAAAGTAGACAACTTTGTAAATTGTCTACCAAGCTGGAGGGGTGGATTTATTTTGGTTGTAGCGTAAGAATCTCTGACCTAAGGAAATGCTATTTAAAAGCATTTTTTTTTCATATTAGTCTAGGTGGAGGGACCTTTCTCGGTTTATGCAGTTTGTTAACGGGCTGTGAAAGTTTTGAAGAAGCTCTGGAAATGGCATCCAAAGGAGACAGCACACACGCTGACAAGCTGGTTCGAGATATTTATGGAGGAGACTACGAAAGATTTGGTTTGCCAGGATGGGCAGTAGCATCCAGGTAATCAAGAAACCTTCTATGCATCTTCTCTCATGCACAAGTCTTTTGTGAAGCTTTAGCATCTTAATTGTACTAAGGAGAAGAAAAATAAAGACTTGAAATGTCAATATAGAGAAAAATGCTGTTTGTGCACTTAATATGAAAATGAAGTGACATTTTCTGCCATAAAAATATATTTTCCTAGGTTTTTTGAGATTTAAAGCCACATGGTGGCATGTGACTGAAAAATTACAAGTGATAAGTCATATTAAAACCCCACTCCTTTTTTTTTTTTTCTTTTTTTTTTTTTTTTTTTTTTTTTTTCTTCATGAGTCAGCTCATGAGCTGATCACAAGAGTGATCTCAGGAATGACAAACAAATGAGAGAATAATAGCAGTTACTTGTTGACTTCCTAGAATCTTTTAATAGAGCCATTGTCCAGGTGGGAGTGGCATGAAAGAAGGAAGAGAGACTTCAGTGTTTCTTTTATTAGCATCTCTTCATTTCTGGGATGACTCTGCTTTTTTGATATGTGGAGGTCAGTAAAGGCACCTGGGATAATTTTCTTTTAGCTACAAATTTGAGGGCTCATGAACATAAACTGCCTGCACCTACGAATGCAGGTGTTTGACTGTGTTACAGAGGATTTTTGAAATAATTGCTCTTTATACTTCCGTTGAGGAATCTTATGATTTTCCAGCTTTAAGAAATGCAAGAAGAGTAAGCTTTCAGATTGAAACTGATCTGTGCTTAACAGAGTTCAGTAAACTTTTGATCTTACTTAGTAGTAAAGAGGTTATTGTTCACAATAACTTAATTTTTCTTCCTTTCCTACCATCTGAATCCAGTCAGCTGAGTTTAGAAACAGGATATATCCGCAGGGAGGATTTAAGATTTACAATTTTATACTTCTAGATCATCTTAAATGACCCTATGGGTAGTTACTGTTGTTCTCGCTTCTTAACGCCCTTAAACTTTTATGACTATTTGAGGCTTAGAATGGTCAGAATTCTGGCTCCTTGAACTGACCTTTCATGTGGCATGTGATCCTTAGTGGTAAAATACCATGCATAGCAATAGAAACATGTCTTGATATATATTTTTTTAAATTTCTAGGAAGCAGTATACTGTGGATAGTGATCAAAATCACTTGGATTTGTACAACCTAAGTCTCAGGTTACTATTTAGTGACCTAGCAGTTTGCCAACCCTGTGTTTCCTGTTTTTGTGTGTTTTATGACGGAACACAACCATTCAGCTCATCTGTGTTTTTCTTCTGCTACTTTCAGAGGATAGGTTTTAATGAGGAAGCAAACATGAGGAGTTGGAGAGTTAGCTATCTGATTTATGTATGGACTTTGTTTGCATTGTCTAGGCTATAATTTTGCCAAAAACAAAATAAAAAAATGCTGCTTTCTATTGTAGGTGCTTCTTCCTGAAAACTGACAACGTAAATGAAAATTTGTTGAGAGTCATCATTTTAATGAGATTACTGTTTTACTGTAGAGTAATAGATATGTGCATTGTGGGGTCATTTGTCAAATTACTGCATTTAATAGGGGCTTGAAAAGTTATTTAAGAATAAACAAGAGAAATAAGTTCCGCTGTTGTGTAAAAATTGCACCCTGAGATGACTAAAAATGCACCCAAATTACTAGGTCTTTTTTTTTTTTTCTCCCCTATTCTAGCTTTGGGAATATGATCTACAAAGAGAAGAGAGAGTCTGTGAGTAAAGAAGACCTGGCAAGAGCCATACTTGTCACAATCACCAATAACATTGGGTCTATTGCCCGGATGTGTGCAGTAAATGAGGTAAACAACTCAAACTGAAGAATTCATAGATCTTACTGGGTGGCTTCAGATTATAGGACTGATAGGTCATTTGAAATCTTTAGTGCTTCTCATATGAAAAAGGGCAAGCTGTATTAATGGAACCAGGAATTGAACCTGAATATTTTGAGTGTTTTGACTTGATAATGGAAATTTAGTAGCAAATAAAAAATATTTTTACAATTTAAAAGATCCAGGCTGGCTGTGAGACTGAGAACTGAGTTAAAGGATTTGGGCACCCAAATGGTGGTCTTAACCTTGATATCAAGGTTGAAGGCTGGGAGAGAAGTAAATGCAGCCCCTTGTGAAACACCTGGCTGGATGGCTGGTGTCATCAATAGGGCTTTGGCTTTTCTAAGCCCTGGACACTTTTTGAGGAACAAAGGCAAAATCCTTGTGATGGTGGAAGAAACATGATGCTTGCAAGGCTTGGCTCTCATGAGGGACCACTCCAACCTGTACTGGAAGGATAACACAAGCAATCCAGACTTCTGGAGTGTTGGGGACAACTTTTTGACAGGCTGGCTAGGGAAGGTGCTGTCCTGGACTTGTTCCTTCCAGTGAGAAAGGACTGGCCAGGGTTGTCAATGGCAGCCTTGAGATGGTAGAGTTTAAGATGCTGAGGAGAGGGGAGGTAGATAGCACAACTAAGATGGGTTTAAGTTGGGAAAGGACACCCAGAAGAGCTAGTTGATCATCCATTAATCACATCAATCATCAACACACTCTGAATGAATTGAGGCTTAGTAATAGCCTTCTGAACTAAAGGCCACTCTGTTTAAGAGCTTTCCATAAAGACTGTGGCCATGATACTCGCAGAAATCTCGTTAAGCAACCTTGTTAGCTTCTCTTTATTTTTAAATGAGCATGAAGCTAGAAGTATGTATCGGTGATCTAAGAGTCATGTACGTTGTAGGAATATTGTAATTCTTGCAAAGATACACAATTTGCATAGAAAGGCTGGAGTAAGTAAGTATAAATCTAAAATAATAGAAACATACAAATTGGATATAAAGTTTTTTTTCTTGATGTGTGCCATTTATATCACATCATAAGATACATCTAATATGGATATGCAAACTAATCTTGAACTGCTTCTCAGTATTGGGCCGAATTATGGTTGGTGCCATTTTGTGTTAAGTGTGAGCTAATCAAAGCATGCATTTGCTTTTCATTACAGCTTAGGCTGTCATAATGGTCTTAGTAACAACTTGGATATTGATATTCATTGATTTCTATTAATTCTGTTCATTGACCATTCCACTTCATGTCAATTTTATTTCAGTGAATGGGGAAAATGAGGGGAGAAGAAATAGAAAATCATTTAAATAAAATTCATAGCTTTCAGTATGCATTTAAGTTCTAGTCTAGTTTTATCCTGAGCTATATTGACATGTGAAGATGAAGTGGACATCTGTTATTTCTTACTGTCTTCGGCTTCTTTACAGTGCTGCCTTGTTGCATTCATGTCAAGCAGCATTGTACAGGGCTATGAAGGCATTGAGTCTTCTCTACCCTATATAAGTACCTGCCTTTTATTTTACTTCTAGCTAAGCTTTGACTTGGTTACTGCAGAGGCTTACTCAACTAATTTGAGGTAGAAATGCTGCATGTCTGTATAACAAACCTTATTGGTGTGGAGGGACACACTGGGCTGTTCTCCACAGGTGTGCTACGTGTAAATGTTGGAACCGTGTTTTATTTGTTTTTTCTTGCTCATTTTTTTTCATACCTTATTTTTTTCACAGGCATGTTGAATAATGAAAAGGCTTAATTCCCATGCTATCTTTTTGTTCTTTTTAGAAAATAAACAGAGTTGTCTTTGTTGGCAATTTTTTACGTGTGAATACTTTGTCAATGAAGCTTCTTGCATATGCACTGGATTACTGGTCAAAAGGCCAACTGAAGGCCTTGTTCCTAGAACATGAGGTATGTTATGGCTCATTTATATGTATGTATTGTTTTACCATGAATTAAAAATGCACATATTGAATAGCTCTCAAGTGTGATATCTGTAGATACTCAGTGTTCGGTGAACACTGAAAATGAGATGAGGTTTCTCATGCTCTGTCAGTTCTCTGGGGAAAGTTCTCTCTGATACAAAAGGAGTTTAGTCAATTTAGAGTGTCTGCTCTGGCTAAATATTTGCACGAGGACAAGGAATTTAAGTTTCAAACAAAGATTAACCTATCTTTCCTTGTCTGCAGGTAGAAACAATAGTTAAGTGTTGTATTTCAAGAGATCATGCTGGGGTCTAAAGCATGAGCCTTTGAAATATTTATGTTGTTCAGAGTTAAGCTCGAGCAACATCCTGCAAATCAATACTGCCTTTGACCAGGGATGCTTTCATGCTTCCACAGCCAAATCTTAAGCATTTTGCAAAGTAATTTCATACTGTGTGAGCATTCTGCTTTTGGGCAGTTTATACAAACTGTAGGTTATGCTGAGAGATGTTCTGGTTAAAATACAGAGAATGGGTATTAATGACTGGTCCAGCTGCCAGGAGACTTGTAGCTTTTTGGTAAGGGATTGGAAATCTCCTTGGACTTTGGTCCTACAGATATTATGCAGTGTTACCTCTCCTTCCCTTCAGGCAATTCTGACAGCTTTTTTTCTTGTTTCCTTTATGGCCTATCCTAACACTGACAGTACTTTGTTCTGGTGATAACAATAACAGAGGGTTCCTTGTTAGTTCTACCCCTTCAAATATTTTTTGGATATATTTTGAATTCAGTATAGATCCCAAAGACTGTTGTGAAACCATTTTATATTACATATTTGTAGAGTGGGAGAACATCTTTTTGTCCTGCAGGGGAAGATAATCTAACAAAAGAACATTATTTTTTTTTGTGTACAGCCTAAGCATGCAGTTCAAAAAATGGCATTGAAGTAATACTTTCTTTACAAACTTAAGGTGCAGCTTAAGAAATCTTTATTTGCACTTTGGAAATAGGTGGATTAGCTATGGTTGTTGGACTATCCTTTGGCAATCATTACATGTAGTGCCTCTAGGAGGAAGGAAAAAAAGAAAAAACTGATTTATTATCTGCTTTAGAAAAGGAAATCCTTGGAAATCTGTCCTGGAAATCCTGCAGTATGTAGGCCTTGTGAGGAATCTCTTAGAGTTAAGGATAAAATGGTTTGTTATTTTTTAAAAAGTTAATAAGGAAGATGATATTTTAAAAGTATATGCTCTTTATATTTATTGTTGACCTTCCTCATACTCTGTCATTGAAATGTGTTATAAGTGCTGTGTTTAATTTTCTAGTTGAAGCTGAAATATTTATTTATTTGTTTTGAACAGGGTTACTTTGGAGCTGTTGGTGCTCTTCTTGGGTTGCCAAATTTCAGTTGAGATACCAGATGTCACTGCACTGAACGGTTTTCCACCTGGATGGCACTTCTTTATGGCAATGGAAACTAAACATGGGGAGGGGAGATGAAAGCAGCAAATCTGCTGCAACTGTTTTTAAATTTAAGAAGTGATAAGCTACTGAATATTGCCGTTGTAAGGAAGGGGTTTATATTCTTTTGGGCATTGAAAAGTGAAATGTTAGGGTTATCATTTATGTTCTTCGGCACAGGTAGCCAGTACTGAGCTTTTAATATGCAATACAGCCTCTGAAAACAAACTTCCAGAAGGAGGAATGACAATCCTTTAAGTGTTCAGACCCAAAATATTGCGAGTTTGCCTCAAAGACTTTAAGCCCATATGTTTTGAATAGAATTGATGAACAAAAAAATATTTTCATTAGTTACGCTATATTAAGATTAAAATTTCCCTTGGGTACTTGCAGAATAAACAACTTTGGAGTACCAGCAACAAGATGGGCAAGCTTCACACAATTGCTTTCCACAGTAAGAATAGCAAGGGGTTAACACCATTTGTTACAATAATCATTCTGATTTGATGGAAAAATATTAATGCTTTGTTTTTCAGTGAGGAAAAATAAAGGACAAAATATCAGACAAAGCAAAGGAGCAAGTAGTTGTTTTAATGATTTGGTGAAGATATGCACTTGCCCTCTTCACTTAATTGAAGATATGCCATGTATTTTCAGAAGATCTCTTCTGTCTTTGGATTAGGGCAAAGCTTTAAAGAGTGAGGATTCCTTTGAGACAGTATGGCTTCCAAAATTTCTTGGTTGTCTTCTTGTTTTCAGTCCATTTTATGAGTGAAATTCTAATATCATTGCTTGTCAAGGTACAACCAAGCCTTTGAGCATTGAAGATGACCCTCATAAAACAGACTAAATTTGGGACCTTGTAATTCTGATATTGACCCATTATTTCTCTCTATGTTTGAAGAACTTCTTCATGCTATAGTTAAAATATAGGATTTCTCTTTCATTTTATGAGTTCCTTAGTATCTAATAAGACATTAAAAATGAAAGCCTTTAGCTTGGATTTGGAAGTTGATTTTTGAAGGATAGCATCAGAGTTTGTATTGCAGCACCAAAAGGACCAATATTTAGTGCCCTGGTTATTATGGAACTGTTCATCATACTGTGGCCTTGGGATAAAATCCATACTCTGGAACTGTTTTTTTGTTTTGTTTTCCTGTATGCTTTAAAAATTTATAACTGTGGTTAATGTAATAAATCTAGTCTTGAAGCCAGGATGTGAGATCTTAAATTAGTAAGAGCATTACACAGACATTTATAGAGTAAAGAAATGACCAATTTTATGATTTTAATGTTAAATGTTTCCTATAAGTGCATGAAGAGCAACCAGACAAGAACAAATTTGTGTTGGGTTTTAATATGTTTTTAAAACTGATTGCTGGATTATTCCACAGCATGGCTATTTTGTATTTACAACACTCCACCTATCCACCTAGCATGTAAAAAAAAATTATGTGCTATATTCAGCCATCTGTCTTTTCTTTAAATTCAGAGTTCCATACTAATGTCGTTTATAAAAGAAAAAGCTCCTGTAGTCTTTCAAGAGTGCAGTAATTTAGAGTAGCTACTTCACTAAGCCCAGTGCCAATACCACGTACAGCTTATTGCATTTTTCTGGTACTCACATTACACTTCCATTCTTCTTGCTTTGATACTGTTTTAGTCTAGAGAAAATAAAAAGTGATTTACACCCCCAGTTCAGCTAATCTATGGTAATCAGAGAAGCTGAGAAAATAGGTGGATGTGGCTTCTATTGCGTGTTTTTATAAATGCCATTACTATTCTTTCAAGATACGAAGAACTAGAGAAGGTAAGCTTTATTTGACTAAAACAGCATCCTGAAAAATTAATATTCTGAGGATTTTGACATTTGATTGAAATCTTTATATACTGTATTTTTTTTTTGTAAAGTAAAATCCTTCAAGATACCTCTATCATAACTTGATTAGAAATAGTTCCCTTAGTTCATTGCTACTTCTCATATCTTGTGTTACTGAAACACAGCTGCACTTGAAGCAGTATTTGGAAATAACTTATGCCTTTAACCAGAAGTGCATGCAGGAGATGATTAGCTGAGGACCTTGGTTAATTTAAATCCTTTGAAATTGATGTGACATCTATATATAGCTGTTTTAAGGTAAACTGTACAGAGTTATGAAATAAACTTCTGAAGTGATTCTTAAATAGTGGTACTGTATGGAAACTACTGTGAGAGAGAAGAAGCATGCCCTACCTCTCTCTCTTCCCCTGTGCTTGGTTAAAAATTGGTTTCCTTTCTGTAGTTTTAATCAGCACAACTGTTATTTATTACAGAAGCCACCAGAGAAGTTTTTGAGGCCTGCTGAAAAGCCCAAGGGTGCTGTAATCAAGCTGCATCTTTAGGTTTTGTCTCGTTATTCTGTCTCAGCTTGAAACTTGTTACTCGAGTCTCCAAAGCATGACCTGACAATGAGTAGAAATGCTAAGCGTCACAAATACTTGTAAAATTCTCTGAAGTTTTTAATCTATCTTCTAAATAGGTGGAAAAGCTTTTTCTTTTTAACACAGAATCACTGCAGTAGTTTTATTTTTTGTTTTTGTTTTTTTTATTTTTTTGTTTTTGTTTTTTTTTTCTCCTCACACTTGTCATTTCCTTTCTTCATAGCTAATTGGTTGAAGTGACTTGAGAACTGATCATTGTCATGTACTATAATAGAAGAAACTTAGTTTTTTCTCAGGTCTACTGTTGTCTTCTCAAGTGGGACAGCTTCTTTGAGTTGTGGTACTTCTAAAGTAAAATGTAAAGCTCGTCTTGAATGTGTAATCACTTTCAGCTCAATCAGCCATGCGAGTGCCTTTTATTTTTTTCATATAATGCCAATTTTGTTGGGACTGGGACTTGATCCAAGAGGTTTCCTGGCTCATATCACTCACCAGAGAAATTGCAATTTTGTTGGTCATAGAAATGATCCCTTCAGTCCAGTGTATTCAGAGATTCCAGGAAAACTGCGTGAAGTTTCTGACTTTTCTATTCCCAAAGCCCTTACATTTGCATTTCTTCCTCTCATCCCTCTAGCTTGAGCTTTTTAAGCATTACGCACAATTTTACTGTATCAGTATCTCCCTAAAAATCATACTAGTTTTTAGTCAGAAAAATATAAAGTATTTCTAGACAAAGGAATTAATTTTATATCAAGCTATCCCAAGTTGGTATGGCTATTAAATTTAACCACTTTTTTCGAACTTTCTAGTTCTTCCTAAGCTAGCTGCAGTTTGAACAAGAAGGGAACTTTTTATAATGTATTTTCCGTATTTAGCAATCTAGAATGAACAGATCTTCAGTCATTTTTACAGAAGCTCTCCGGGGTTCAAGTATAAACATTTTTCCGTTATTTTTAATAAGGCCTCTCCAACAATTCAGAGAGCAGCAACTCTGATACTATTTATTTGAAGGTCTGGACCAAACCTATAGCAAGGTAAAAAGTTGTTCAGATCTCCAGCCTGCCTTCTGAGGAACTTGACCTTCTTTCCGTAGGGAGTTTTGCAGACATGTGCCTCTGTGGTTGTACCACCGAGTCAGAGATGACCTCCTTCCCTAACATGAGAGTTAGGGCATGACAAGAGGTTATGCAGAGAATAAGAGTTTCTGTTTACTCTCAATCTATATATTAAAAACAAAAGTTCAATTATGGTTTTGAATAATGCATTAAATATTCCTTCAGTAGTACTGTGAGATTCTTATTTGCAAATGTGTCTTTGATAGCATACATGCAAGGTGCTTTATTGCCTTTAAGGACTGTAATACTAGCTCTTTGTCTCCATCCGGTGCAGATATTCACAAAGTAACCAGAGAACTTGCAACAACTTCTCATTTTTTAAGTGCTTCAGAATAATAGTAGGATTTTGACGCTTGTAACTAATTCAAGTGTGTTTTTTTTTCCTTTTTTCTTTAGAGCAAATTTGTACTCCTTAAAGACTAGGCAGTGTCCTATGAATTGAGTCCATAACTTATGCTAATGCCCAAATTTGCATTCAGACTAATTTTTAAATATGACTTTCGCACTGTGGAACCTGGATGGCTCTAATCTTGAGGAAACAGGTTAGTTAATTTCGGAATGGAGTTGGAGATCAATTCAGTTTTGTTCATTTCCCCTTGTCACTTTTTTCCTAGTAAAAGGGGTTTTTAGATCCTTTTTGGATAATATAGGCTTAAAAGTCATACGATAAGCAGAGGAGTTTACTTTGGTTAAGAAGAAAACAGAATTATTGTGGGTAACATTAAAAGTATGTGTCCAAGAATGTAGATTACAGTGCAGAGCTATAAAACATGCTTGACACATACAGCTCGTTATCTGTTTTTAATTTTCCCATTTCTGTTTCAATCGCAGAAAGATAATTGTAGATAAATTGAGTGAATTATTTTGGTTTATCAGACATAACCAAGGTTGTATGGTATGCAACAGATAGGAGGGACAAAAAAAAAAAAAAAAAAAGAAAAAACTTAGTGAAGAATTATTCCTCTACAGTATGGAGGGATAATTCCTCACTTACATTCTTTGAGTTTTAGTAACATATTCCAAAAAACATTGGCAATGTTCTCTCATCTGTGGTAAGATGGTACAATTCCCTAGATTTAAAAATACAATCTGCATACAGGCATTTTACAAGTTTGGTTTACTTTTTCGCACATATAAAGTTACTAAACCCTCTTAAAACCACACTTTTGGGGCACATCTCAAAAGATGCTGTAGTATATTTGTAACTGTTCATGTGTTAATGGAGCATAAGCAGTCCAGGTTAGAATAACTGAGTGCCAAATCCTGCTCACTTTACTAACTCAAGCAGACAATTCTCTTAAATAGAGATGATTTTAATTTTAATGAGCAAGATTTGACCTCGATGCCTTCTGCCTTGGGAACAGTAATTCTACTCGGCATGTTCCTGCTGGTGCTAAATCATTTGCTGAAAATCAAGATTCTAAATAGGAACTGTAAATAAAATATTCATGGCCTGGTCCTTTTGACAGACTTCAGTTTTATGATTTGCATTATTTTTCCTTATTTCAAGCTTCCCTTTTACTGAGACTGTGCGGACTGCAGTCACTTTCATGGCAAGTTGCTGACAACTTTGGCTTTCGGGCTGCGTTCTGTAAGGCTCGTAACATTCCAGCTGTGCATTGTGATATGGGTCACTGCAGTGCCAGAGTTCAGCATTACCCACGCACTTACTTTGTCACTGTAGCTGTCTGAATGGCTAGTAACCACTAGATCCGTATATGCCCTTTGCCAGAACTTCAAGAAATGCAGTCATTGCTGTAAGCATTTGTGGGGGAAGTGTTGAAAGGGGAAAGAAAAAAAAAAGTGATGATCTGTCTTTAAAACAAACTGGAATATGGTGTAAGAGTTGCTAATCTTCAATAGATATGAATTGCTGGCATTTCACATTTCTTGTAACATCAATTTAAGAAAACTGTAAATACAGCCTTTGGAAGGAGGTATTTGTTTCATACTGTGCATTACAAAAAGTAATTTCATTACAAGACTGTAGTGAGTTAGTACTTTGAGAAATATTAAATTACAGAATATGAAAATAAGTGTATTGATGTTAGAGGAAATAGAGGGCTTTTGATAATCTGCAGTTTTCTATCTTACAGGTTTTGGCATCTTAACAAGCAAGCATTTTAATTTTTTGTCTATTGTCTTGTCATATGCAGACCTTCTAAAGACCAATTCCTATCTTCAGAGTGTTTGTTTTAGTTGCTTAGCAAAATGGACAGGCAGAAATAGGAACTGCAAACCCATTTAGGATGGAAGTTTTCCTCAGAGCCATTTGTTTAAGTTGCCTTATTCTAATACATTGCACTCATGTTAGGTCTCCATTTTCTTGTTTACTGTTCTGACACTGAAGACATGATGTAAAAATGTACTACAAACTTTTAGTCATATATTACTGATACCTTTGTGTCCCTTGTGAATAAAACTCTTGTAAATGATAACTTTATGCCCTCTGTAATACAGCTCTTGTAAATTGCTTAAATTATTTTTCCTTTTATAAATTCTCATTGTTGAATGTAGAGATTGGGTCCTTTTCATATGTCACTAAGCAATTACTCTGTGGCTGAAATATGGCCAACACTGTAATTCATCCCATCAAAACTGTAGATAATTCTTCACTGCTTGTTTGCATGAACGAAGTCTGGATTTTGTTGACTCTGTCATAAGCCAACTCCTCTGCGATGGGCCTACTTTTTATGGTTTATTTTCCTGGGTTTGTTTCCTGTTTGTTTCCTGTTTGTTCTGTATGAATGTTCAGTAGTACTTTGTCTTTTCCTAATAAATAATTTGAGATTATTCACTGTTTGTCAGTGTTTGTGAATTATTGCTGCTTTTTTTCATTTTTTTTTCTCCCCTCTTCAGCAGTTTAAATTACCAGTTCATACTGGATGTTACTGCATATTTGTTGACCCTAAGGAAACAGTACTGGTACAGCTTTCATACTCTTCCTCTAATTTCATGAATCATAGACTCACAGAATGCCTAAGGTTGGCAGGGACCTCTAGAGGTCATCTAGTCCAACCCCCCTGCACACGCACGGCCACCTAGAGCACGTGGCACAGGGCTGCATCCAAGCGGGTCTTGAAGATCTCCAGAGAAGGAGACTCCACAACCTCTCTGGGCAGCCTGTTCCAGTGCTCTGTCACCCTCACCGTCAAGAAGTTCTTCCTTAAGTTCCCGTGGAACTTTTTATGCTTCAGTTTGTGGCCATTTTCTCTGGTTCTGTTAGTGACCACCAGTGAAAAGAGGCCGGCCCCATCCTCCTCATTGCCTCCCTTGAGGTACTTATAGACACAGATCAGGTCCCCTCTCAGCCTTCTCTTCTCCAGGCTGAACAGGCCCAGCTCCCTCAGCCTCTCCTCATAGGGCAGATGTTCCAGGCGCCTGATCATCCTCGTGGCCCTGCGCTGGCCTCTCTCCAGCAGCTCCACATCCCTCTTGTACTGTGGGGCCCAGAACTGGATACAGTACTCCAGATGTGGCCTCACCAGGGCTGAGTAGAGGGGTAAGATCACCTCCCTCAACCTGCTGGAGATGCTCCTCTTACCGCACCCCAGGATGCCATTGGCCTTCTTGGCCACGAGGGCACACTGCTGCCTCATGGTCAACCTGTCGTCCCCCATGACGCCCAAGTCCTTCTCGGCAGAGCTGGCGTGACATTGGCCTTCATTGGCTCCAGTCCTCCGGCATCTCCCCTGTTCTCCAGGATCTTTCGAAGACGATGGAGAGTGGCTTGGCTATGACATCCCCCAGCTCCCGCAGCACTCT
>VWPW01002603.1:66828-111372 GCA_013389825.1 Crypturellus undulatus | reverse complement strand
CGATAGCACCACAAATCCCGATGCGAGCGCAGACTGCAGAGCTGCGACGTGCAGGGCAGGTTGCAGTGAGGCTGTTAATAGGAAACCGAGTATTTAAGTGCAGAGGGGCAGGGGTTCTCTGCTCTTGGCACTGTCTGATTTCGCCAGGTGTCTGTTGCTGCATTACCTGTTTACCTTTCTGTAGAAACGCAACGTTAAAACAGAGCAGAATTGAAATAGAGAGTATCTTCTTCTCTTTTCCCAGGTGAGAAAGCATCAGGGTCGGAGCCTTGATGTAACCCTGTGTGTCAAGGACAGCCGTCAGCTTCCCCTTGAATCCCTCAGTGCCCGATGCTCTATAACGAGGCCATTAGGAAATGCGTTTAATTTGCGGCCTATCGAGGTGGGCGCTGTCCAGATGGGGCAATTCCAATTCCCCTTGGGCTGCTTGCGCCCAATCCACAGCTCCACACCACGGAAACAGGGCCGGGANGTCGGAGCCTTGATGTAACCCTGTGTGTCAAGGACAGCCGTCAGCTTCCCCTTGAATCCCTCAGTGCCCGATGCTCTATAACGAGGCCATTAGGAAATGCGTTTAATTTGCGGCCTATCGAGGTGGGCGCTGTCCAGATGGGGCAATTCCAATTCCCCTTGGGCCGCTTGCGCCCAATCCACAGCTCCACACCACAGAAACAGGGCCAGGAGCTCGCATCCCTTCCCCAGCCCAGGAAGCACGTGTGTCCTCATTGCCCTCGCAATTAATTTCCGCAAGGAAGCGCTCAAGAAATTAATTAGTTTTAGCCTTTCACCCACCCAAACGTTTTATTGTTTGGAAATTTCATAGTACCCTTTAAAAAAGGGCACCTGCTTACTGGAGCTGCTCACTTTTGTTGTGCAGTAAGAAAGTGTGGGGCCTCCAAGGACAGATATTTTGCAAAAAAAAAAAAAAAGAAAAATCGAGGGTTGCTGTTGGAGCTGGCTGCCACATTGGGGCCTAAGGGGTGACGCAGGAGCTGGGCTCTCAGCATGGGGTTCTTGGTGTGGTTGCAGCGGGGTTGGCAGGTTTCGTTTGGTTAAGATCCCTCGTGTAATTTCAGCTGGAAATATCTGGCTTTTGTCTCACTTCAAAAGGGAGAGAGAAGTGCGTGTGCTCCATATTACACAAACATTTTATCCTCCGGGAATTGCTGGAATAAAGCTGCTCCTCTTGTACCTAGCGGAGAGCTGGCTTGGAGCTGCAGAGCGTGGAGCTGTAGCCCCTTGCGACTGTAAATCACAGTCGTTCATAGTTACGTGAGGAGACCGGGAAAGATGGAGCTGGACATGGAGTCTTCTCCCTGGGGCTGATGTTGGCACTGGGCCACATAAAATTGGTGCTCGAGGAGTAATTGGGGGCACAACGGGGGGCTTTGCTGGCTTGAAGGAGCAGCCAACCCCTTTGGTGAGGGCCCAAGCGAAGACGACTGCAAAGCCCTAGGATTTGGGAGGTTCTTTGGATCGGAGATGGGGCTGGGTTCAGTTCCCATTGGGAAGAGCTGCTTCTGCGGTTACAAGGTCATTGCTGGACACTGAGTAACGCTGCCAGAAAATAGTTATGCTTACTGGCTGCCACTTGGTTCCGAGTTTGTAGACCAGCAGTTGCAACCCTTATCGCACTTGCAAAATGCTTTCTTTTTTCCTTCTCTTTCTTTTTTTCTCTTTTTCTGTCTCCATCTTCCCTTTAGGGAAGGTCTTTTCCAACCCTCACGATTCTGTGAAGAAACGGGGGAGGGAAAGGAAGCCGTTCATTAACTTGACATTGGGTTAGTGGTGTCATCTACCAGTGCACTGCAAATAGCAACTGCATCTGGGCATAAAATGGATGCAATAATAAAGTTACACTTTTTGATCCAAAAAACAGAGGACTGAGAAGAGTGGGCTTTGGATTTGTGCGTGTGAATATTTAAGGTTCCTCTCTTGCGCTGAAAAGGGAGGCGAAATTGCTCCCTATTAATGACCTTTTCTTTGAAAGACCAAACTCTAGACGAGATTTCCTCGACACAGCAAGGTCAAGAGTCTTCCAGAGATCTTGGCCCCTCTCAAAGCTGCTGCTTAATGTGAATCATTTGCTCGACTAATACAACCCTCCTCATATTTTCCGAGCCACTTGCACTTAAGTAATCACTTGCACTTATCCGCAGCGTAAACCTCATTGATTTTATTTCTCATTGGAAGCATCACGTGCTGCCAATGCGATCCTATTGGCTCGCAGTCTATTAGAAATGAAATTATATTAAATATCCTGCGGGGTGTGAAGAGGTTAAGTCAAGGAGAGCCGCCCGCGAGAGCCACCCTGGTGCAGGACATCAATCTGCTTTAGCCTTAGCCTGCGTGTCACCCACCAGCCAAAAATAGCCGTGATCATTAAAACCCAATTTGCTGCTAAACATTAATAGACATTTATTACATCATAACAGATCTGGAAGACAATTAAATTTAACTTTTTTTTTTCCCTTGATAACTTTCTTCTAAAATGTGTTATTCACCTGGCTTTTGCCATTAATCTCATTTGCCACCATTTTTTTTCTTTTTTTTTTTAATTCGATTTGATAATGTGTCTGTGTGGGCACACAGTGCTGTGTGTATGGATAATCTCTTTTTACTCTACTCCTTCCTTAACAGCGGTGGTTTTTCGAATGAGAAAAGCAATTAATCTCGCTTGTATCACTTGCTAATTTCCTAATCGTCCCCCAAAAGTGAAGGAAATCACATATTGCATTTTCGTAGTGCAAAACAAGTAATCCCTCATCCCCTCCATTTGGGAAAAGACCCATTTTTGCACATACGAAATGGGTTGCAGTTTGGTTCACTGCAGCTGCCCGTGCAAGTGCTGCCCTTTCCCTCTTTTATTGCTGCTTGTGTCACCCATCCAGAGAGGAGCTCAAGCCTGAGGAAATCCAGTTCTACAAGAAGTTCCCTCCAAAGTGCATTTTTATTTTTTTGCTGTGATTTCATAGCTGCAAAACTTTGCCCTTAATACTTTGCTTGAAGAAGGGCTGTTTAATCCCCTAGGGATTTTGGGGGGAGAAATTTTCAACTAATTTCCTCCCTGGAGCTGCCTGTTTCTCAGTGTAAAGCTGACTTCTGGATCTGTACCTATGGAATTGTATCCATAAATATAATCGATTATAGTGGATAATTAAATACGTATCCGTTTCCCGTGCACGCGCCGGCCGCGCGTTTCTTGTCGCAGCGGGATCGCGGCACAAATAAGTGATTTGAGAGCCAAACCCCAGCATTCAGCCCCGTGAATCATTCCCAGAGCAGAAGGAAAAGCAGGAGTTTTGATTAAAAGCCACGCAAATTTAAAATCAAACAAATATGCCACGTTATGTTTATTTACCACCTCCTTCCTGAGCCTCCGAGTGGCATTTAAGTCCTGTTTTTAACTTTTCTTTTTTTTTCCCTTCTGCTCTGTAAGGAGAAATTTGCCTAAGAAGAGAGCTAAGGTTTCATTATTCGGAGGAGCCGCCACCTCCTGCGGGTCTCGCAGTGGGATCGTTCCTGCTGGCAGCCCCGCTCGAGCGCTGGCCGGGAAGGGGTTTCTCTTTCGGAACGGAATTACTCCAGCCTTAGCGCCTTTGGGGATGGAAGCGCGATGGCTTCCCGAGGGGAACACGCAGCCCTCGGCCTCCTCGCGAGCTCTCATCCCTGATGCAGGTGATAAGGAGCCAGGGCCGCGTTTTGCACGGCCGCGACTTCGGGAGGCTGCGAAAAAGCCACCTGCTTTTCCCGATGTGCGCACGGAAACGGTGGAGAGCTGGGAGCCGTCCTCTCGCAGGCAGCGCTTGTATGAAGCATGAAGCGTTCTGGGGTTTTGGGAGGCCGTTTTTGGAGGTACTTCTAGGAAGGCTGGAGTGCTGGGTGCTTGGGATATTGGTGCCTGCGATTTGATGCGGGCAGAGAGACAGGGACACTGTGTGGCCGCAGGTCTTTGCACGGGGCCTCTTGGCTCGCGCCGCGCTCCCAGCGAGGACTAAAGTTGGCACAACTTCCCCCCGCTGCCAAGTTGGAGTCAGCATGGCCTTGTAGCCCCTTCCTGCATGATTGAAATGATGGGAAGCAGCAGTCCTTTTTGTCCTTAAATGAGTCAGTGTTTCTCTGCGAGCCAAGGCGCTGATTTCCCTGGGCTTTCCCGTAAGTGTGTGGGATGGATGGGGCCATTATTTCGGATACTTGAGGAGCTAAAAGTTGGTGACAAGTCGCTTCTTGTTGCTTCTGGTCACCCTCATGGACTCCCTGGGCCGTGGAGTTCAAAACTGCTGATTCCAGCCCAATCTTGGGAGGGGAGCAGGGAGTATCAGGGACACCCACCGGCTCTCTGCACAGGGAGAGGCTTTAATTCCTCCTGTACACAGCGACTCCTTGAAGGGCAAGGGGGGTAAACAGCAAGAAATCCACAGTAACTCCAATCTCAGCTTGTCACTGACTGCTTTTTTTTTCCTTCTTTCTCTTGCAGGTCTCATTCTGGATACTGGCTGTGGGATTTTTTTACTCTTATTACTATTCTTTTTTTTTTTGGTTGGCTTTTTTCCTCCTCTCCTTTCGGATGTGAAGCGGAGAGCAACGCTCGCGCCGCTGTGGCTGACCCCCTGTTTGCCGGGACGCTTCCGAGGCCTCCTTCCCAGTCATGTGGTCATCACAGCTGCTCTTCCTCACCATGCTCCTGACACCGTTAGCCCGTGGTGAGTGCGACGTGGGAAGGGGACTCGAGCGGGACACGGGAAGGGCTTCGGCCGCTCCTGCCTGGCGTGTTTTTCTTTCCAGCTTTGAGAGTTGCTACCCCGGCAAGAGGGAGATTTCACAGTTGGGCTGCAACTGGGAGCTCAGCTAGTGTCTGCTCTAGCACAAGTCCTCCCCGCTGGGGACATCTTGGTTGTAGCCCCTAGGGAAACACAGACGCAGGGTGTTGGTTACTGGATTTCTGAGGTGGTGGAGGCTGCGGGAGTGCCTCTTCTCCAGGCTGGTTCCTCAGAGCTTGGCAAAGTCCTTGCTGGCAGCTAATTGCGAGATGAGCCTCACGGGGCATCGGGTACTAGCTACAGGTCGGTAAAAACATGTTTACAAATAGGCTGATTGCCTGCACGTGGGCCTCTGTTCTTAACACGCTGCCCGACGCTGTGTCCGTGGCAAAGCCCTGAAGGAGAATCTGCTGCAAAAAAAGTGAAAAAATGAACTGTGCATAACGGGGGGACCATACCTATTCATGAAGCACAGCCTGTCTGCTCGTGTCACTCTTGGGGTGCAGAGGTTATCTTGAAGCAGAGCTCCTTGCTGACTTGGCAACTAGAATGAAGAATTAAACTGAGTCTATGAATTGGGGTGCAAAGGAAAGGGCTCCTCAGCAAGGTGCTCTCGCCTCTTCTCAGTGGAGGTTCTATAAATCGGCGTAATTAAACAGTGTGTTAACAGGTAAAGCAGTGAGCAGTTTACTCACTAGGAAGGAGGGGGCCCTGCCTGGGAAAAACCAGGATTATGTTTATATTCTCTTAGCTCTGAGTTCGTTAATGGGTGGCAGCTTTCCTCTCCCCATGGTGCACAGGGTGGGTTAATGATTATTGCCCTGATTTCCTCGGGGCAGTGGACTGCGGGGAGAGCCACCCACGGGTACAGAGCTAAGCAGGACCCAAGCCGAAACCAGTTAAGAGTGACAGCATAACCAGAGCAGCTCGGAATGACCCCAAATTGGGGTGGTTTCGCTGTCCCAGCCAGCACGGGAAGTATGAACGAATATAAATGTTTGTGTGATGACTTTTCTTGTAGAAATTCACTGTTTCTAAACAGAGCGTTGAAGTGTAGCGTAGACCTTGCATCAGAGAAGAGTGAGTGATTTGAGTCTTGGTGAATCCTGAACTCCGTAGGCTTTTAGGTGTGTTTATGCCTTTATTAACATTAATTAACCTGGGAGATGCCGAAGGAGATGCTGGGGAGGACAAGCAGAAGGGCTGTAAGGGCTTTTTACTAAAATAAAGTACAAAAAGGGTGTTCTCCAGAACTTGGAATGCTTCTCTGGAGGAAAGAGATGTTTCAACTTCATCTAGACTGTGGTCTGGGAGTTGAGAAACCCCTTTTGGAAAGGGGGGATTCACTTGTTCTGGGTAGGTCTCCCGGCTGCGTAAGGTGCTCAGGGCCATGGAATGGTTCCTTTTAAAGTTTTATTCCTCTCCCTTTCCAGCAGCCTCAAATCCTTTACATTTTCCCTTCTATACGTGACACTGAGGTTCCTAAAGGCTTCCTGGGATCAGTAAGAAAGCTTCTTCCCAGTGAGAAGCTCTAATGAAATGGTGAAAGAGCCCCCACGCAGCTGGTACGTTCATCTAGATGCCAGGGGTCCAGGGCAGTGCCCACCGTTAGTTTTCCTCTGAGGATTCAGGACGGGTGTCGAGCTTATTCCTGCACCAAGCCTGGATCCTGGTGTGGGACATCCATGGGGCCACGGCCCTTTCAGGGCTGGTGAATATTTGGCTTCCACGAACATTAGAGTGGCCCAAAGAAAAGCCACGATGGTCTCAGTTGCAAGCAGTGCCTCTCATTGCTGTCGTTTGGGCTTACATGTAAATATTTAAAATAATCCCTGCTTGATATTTTACAAATGAGCCCATCAGAATAATCTTCTTATGCGTCCTCTTGAAGTTAATGATTCCCGGCATGCCGGACTGTGACATTTTGTGCCGTTCCTGGCACTGAAGTGGCTCTAAGGTCATTTTGCAGAATGCCTGAGTGGAGCAGGCATTTTGTGAGCTCTCGCTGGGTGTTTTTTTCATTTCTTCTATTAGTCATTCTGCAAAATGCCTCGTTTCCCGCCCAAACTGCAGAGTGACATAGTTATATACATGGTATGAGAGGAGGGAGGAGCAGAAATGGTGCAGAGCCAGGGTTTGAAAGGGTAGACACTTGGTGCATACATATATACCTATAAATATATTTTTTCCCCTAATCCTTCACAGTGCAACCGTAAGGCATCTTTTAGGGATGCGCACCCTCCTGCAGCTGAGATGTTGCTCCTGTTTCGTTTCCTAGTAAGTAGCTACATTTAAAGCCTTACAAGTTGGAGGACAGAAAATGAAAGGAAAGCCCAAACTTCTCAGGGTTGCCTGGCACCCGTTTCCTCGTCTCTAGACGCTGGGGGTGTTGGAGTCTGAGCTAAAAGGAGAGGAATGAGAGCAGGGAAACACGTTGCTTCATTCTCACACTGCCTCCTTGGACCTAGCAAGGCCCTTGGACGTAGCCGAGCGGTATCGGGAGGTGTGGGGAGCTCAGTTGCACTGAGCGGCTTTTGCAGCCAGAGCAACCCAGCACGGTGCCTGCTGTGCCCATCTCGACACTGCCCCTTCTGCCGTTGCTCTCTGGAAACAGAATATTTCTGGGTGTTAGTGCTACAAGGCCATTCCTAATCCTGTAAGTGCGTGCACAGACAGCGCGCTTGAATTTGTGGTGCCCTCAGATGAAAGGCGTGGAAGGCAGCAAGAGGGAGGAGACGAGGGGTGAAAATGGGTGAACCTGCATGCTCCAAGCAGGGTCCTTGGAGAACTGGATTAAAACCGGCTCTGGGAAGCGCATGGAGGAGAAGCCCAGCTGATTCAGACGCCCTTGCCGTGTGTCATGCGTCTGCTCCATGCAGTCTGTCCTGTCGCCTGCCTGCCCCACTAGCCCTAGTGTCCCCCGAGGCGTAGGTGACACCGGTGTCAGCCCTTCCCTCCTGGAGTGCTGGGTTGCCGTCTTCCTCCTCCAACCGGCCTGCAGGTCTTGCAGGTTGAGTAACGCAGATCCTTGGGGTCGCCCGTTGTGGCTACACAGACCCGCAGCCCGGGAACATGCGGTGACAGCCCTGGCCAGGCACCGCCACCTTCTCCTGGGTGGTGAATCCAGGAGAGATGGGAAACGCTTGGGGCAGGATTGAGCAGATGTCATATATATAAATATACATATATATAAAGGCAAATGCCATGGCGCCGTCAGAATTTCATGTCGTTGCTCTCGAAATGAAACCAGAGCAGAAGGACTTAGGCATTAGGGCTTCATTTGAGCAAAGTTTCTGGACTTGACACCGGTTTCCTTAATTTGACACCTCTTTGTTCAAACAGAATATCCGACTGGCACTTAAATTACCCTCCGAGTGAAGAACTCAATAATAACCGTGCCGTGTAATGTGTTTAAATTAAAGCTCCGTGTTGTTTCAGTCTGGGGTTTCAGATTTAACTTTCAAATGCTTTTCATCTCTGGATTGCAAATTTGACAGATGCTCTTTATGGGTAGTAGCTTGTAAAGACTGTTTTCCTTTAGCTGACCTAAAGGACGCAAAGTTTATTTGCATTTGAGCAAGAGTTTGCAGCCCAGCGAATTAGCAGTAAACTGATACTTTGGTTCTTGTGTTTTGCAAAAATTAATTCCTCCCAGGCTCTTTATTATTTTTTTTTTTTTGAAATACAATAATATGTTTATACAAAGTATTTTTTCAGACAAAGAAATCTCATTTTCTGTTCGGGAGATCGTGTGGAAATTTGCACAGACTAATTGGCAACACTCCATAAAATCCTGGAAAACAGAATAATGTTCTTGGAGGGCATTCTACCTGCTTTTCAGGTCGGAAGTGGAGTCTCATGGATTGCACACGTGCACAAAGTGTCCATGCACTTTGCTGTGTACCCTATGGAGATCCCTATTAGTAGCTATGCCCAGTGCTGTTCTTATTTTGCATCGCTTTAATGCCGGTCTAACTCTGCCCTTTGGACCAGAGGCATTACTAGCGAGCAGGCTCTGAGGACATCAGAATCCACGGAGGCGCTCGAATTTCCTGTGACGNGATCGTGTGGAAATTTGCACAGACTAATTGGCAACACTCCATAAAATCCTGGAAAACAGAATAATGTTCTTGGAGGGCATTCTACCTGCTTTTCAGGTCGGAAGTGGAGTCTCATGGATGCATTACTAGCAAGCAGGCTCTGAGGACATCAGAATCCGTGGAGGCACTCGGATTCCCTGTGACGACGTAAAGGAAAAACAGCCTTGGAGAAACTCTTGACGTTAAAATGCTTATAAAAATGCTGGAAACTTTGCTTGAGTCATGATCTTTGTTTAAAAAAAAAAAAAAAGGAGAGATTTCCTATTTTGAGGTTTGACATTTCTGCAGGCTGATTTCCCCCATCCGAAGCGGCTGTTGGCTGCGCTTTGGTGGCCACTCGTTCAGGCTGAGCTTGTGTGAAAGCTCTGCAGCTCTGTGAGGGCTGCTTGAAGCCCCTCCTGCTTCCCTGGCCCTCCGTGGTTAGAGAAACAGCAGACCCAGAGGAATTTCTTTTTTCCTCTTTAGCTAGGCCAGAAACTGGAGCAACATGACAAGAAAATTATTATTTTTTCTTTTTTTTCTTTTTTTTTTAAACCATACTGAGGGAGAAAATCAGTTTCCTAATGAAGATAAAACTTCTAACTTCTTGAACACAAACAGCGTGAGTTAAACCATGTTTTTGCATGATTCCAAAAGAAATATTTCTTTTTTACCTTTTTTTTTTTTTTCCCTAATAATGGCTCCGTCTAACATTTTGCTAGATTGCTTCGTCATAAACTCACGGAAGATTTTTGACACCAGAACTGCCTTTTTGGTGACTAGACTGTTGAAATGAAAAACGTTACCATGTGTTTGGCAAAAAAAAAAAAAAAAGTGGTCTCCTGCATCACATGAGCTGTCATCATCAAGCTGTATCTTGGGATATTTTGTGCCATGACGGCTGATAATGTTGTTTTTTCTTATGGCAGTCACTTTGTAGGATGGAAGGATTACCTAAAGATTTCATTTTTTGTTTTAAAAAACTTAAAGAAAGAAGTGTGTGGCTTGTCAAGGTAGTGAGGAAGGCGTTGAAGACTTGTGGTGACTTAGTTCTTGTCTCTACTTGCGAAAAGCAAAGGTTGATCATCTGCTCCAAGCCCCATCTCAAGCAAGGTCGCCTAGACGATGTGACCGTGTCTAGTTGGCCTGTGACCATCTCCAGGATGGCTGCTCCTCTCACGATAAGCTTGGGCTCCTTTTCCCCCTTGTTTTGTTCCCAAACTTTGGGAAATGACGGCGCCAGCAGCAGCCTGGAGGGGAAATGCAAGTCCTTGTGCTAACCTGGTGTCTTAGCACGTACGGCAGCGCTGGAAGGAGATGCCGGAGAGGCCCGGAAAGGCAGCGCGTGTATTTGTCAACACGGGTGCCTCTGCGAGTGTGTTATTAATTAGGAAAATGTTCTGCTGCAAATTATGAGAATGAGCTGGAGATGGGTTTCGGTTGCTCTCATTTGCTCTCATTAGTGCTTTAGCATAATGCACGCTCAAGTCAAAGTGGGAGTGGAACCTCTTTGGTGTCTTCTTAGAGTGACTCGAAAAGCAGCTTGGTTTAGACTCTCCCTTTTAGCCTCGTTAGCAGTGATGATTAAAACCCGCAGGTCCCTTAAGATGACGCTGCTAAAGGGATTTATTTATTTTTTGTGAGGAGGATGTGGCCCGTGCAAAGCTGTATGCAAGGAGAAAGCTGTTGCCCCTGGGCAAATTTTCCTTGCGACGTTGCCTTATGCAGCAGTTAAATAATTCTGTTGTTTTTGCTTCCTTCCTTGCTGGAAGGTGCCTATCCCATAGGAAAATGGGACCGGTTTTTACATTTCAACCTCCTCGTAAAAGCAAGGGCAAGAGAATTTCACTGAGTCAATGAAAAATGGCTCTATTACGATAGCTACTAAAGGTGAACCTTAAAATTTATTTTTTAATGAAGTTGTGGAAGGCGTTGGCAATATTAACTGTGTGCTTAGATCTCCTTCTTGCTCTCTCTCTCTCTTTTTAATTAAAAATAAATCTTGGGGGTTCCATTTATGTTAATGTACTTAGTAAATAACTCGGTAAAGCAGGAGCTGCGGGAGCGGAGCTCGGAATTCGCAGGCAGAAGGGCTGATCTCAGTCGCTACTTTGTGACCCAAGCTGCTGGATGCGTCAGTACGGATGGGGACTCCCCCTGCACGGGGAGGGCTCCTCATCAAAAACCCAATCCCTGGGCACCCACTTGGAGCTGCTGTGCTGTAATGTCACCTTCCTGCTTGGGAGCGAGGAGTATTGCTGGATTAAAAGGAGGAAAAACAAAGGGATTGCGCTGGCAAAGCGGAGCGCCGAGTTGGCTCTTCTTCCCTGGCCGTGCTGCAGAAGACACGCTTTGCTGAACGCCTTTTACGTGGATAATTGATTACACTTGTGCAGCTCCAGAAAATGCATCGAATTGAACGGGAGCCGCTGTGGTTTAATTTGCCTGAAGAACTCCTATTGCTTATAATGAAAACAAGAAAAAAAAAAGAAAAGAAAAATACGTGTTTTGGGCTGATTTTTCACATTTCAGGCCCCGTTTTCCTGTGAGGTGGCCAAACGTTTGAGCAGGGAAAGAAAGGAACATTTTTGCAGCCCGACTGGTGTGTTTAGTCTCCTAAATTTAATCAAGGATAATTTGCCAGTGGGGAGAAGAGCACGGGAACATGTCAGTTCACAAGCTGGATCGAAGGTATGTGAAAGCCTTGCGTTCTAATTTCATAATCTCACCACCTTTTTTTAACCTGAACAACAAAAAATGTTAATACAAGTTTGGGAATGAAAAGACATTTCAAACTTAATCTTTTCATTTAGGAGACGTTCAAGTGGGACCCTTTGACAATTTGAAACTTTTTATGTGCATTTTTTTCCCCTAAAAAAAAAAAGATTTGTCAAAACTTCCCCTCTTCCCCCGAACAGATTTAGCTGTGACAGATAATCATTTTCTGATGAAAGAACCAGTTTTGTCAGGCAATTCTCAGCAACATCAGCCTGACAGGCGTGCCTGCTTAATCCACGTGTGTGTCAGTAAAGCCTAAAAAGCAGGTGCGCCCGGATAAAATTGTAGCTCTTGAGGTTTCCTCTAACTTGTCGGCATTACGCAGCGATGCCCCAGCCTAAGCAAGAGCCACCAATGGCTTGAAGAATTTTCCAAAATGCTGGGAAGGGCCCGGTGATTGGGTCTGTTCAGGCTGTCGCTCTGTTTTTCTCTCTGTTTCTTTATTTGCCGTGTAGTTTATTTACATCTATTATAGTATGCATGCAGGTGTGTATATAGAAACACTTGAACAATTCTATATAGGAACAATCCCAGGAGGGATCCCCGGGAGGAAGGGCTTTAGGGGGTGGTTTGCAGCATCCCGGGAGCAGGGGATGTTCTGCAGGTGCCTGGGAGGAAGAGCAGGGTCAGACTTCTCCCTGGGGTGACTCTTCTGTTGTGGTGGCATCTCCTGGGGCTTGGACGTGTTTTGGGCTTTGCTGGTTCTCATGTGCGGGCGTCACTTGTGTCTTTTTGGTTTCAAGCATGGACTGAGCCCGAGCTACTGCTTTTCCTGTGCTAACGGGGGTTATTTTTCCACCTGGCTCTTATTTCTTTCCAAACTGACAGGGAGCTGCAAAAGCTCTTTCTTTCACCCTAAGTTGGGGGTCAATGGCATGCACAAGGCGAACATGCACCTCCTACTGCAGAGGCCATCAGAGGCTTCCGTGGTCCTTTCCCAAGGAAATAACCACCCTCTTCGCGACTCTCCTCCTCAACAGAGCGGAGGGGGGACGAGGGGCAGACCTGCTGCTTAGGTCTTCCCTGTGCCATCACTGGGTACAACATCACTGACGTTCATCACCGCTCTCTCTCCCCCATCTCCCTCACAATCGCTCTGTTCTTTGCTTCTAAGCGGTTACGGCATCTTCCAGTATCTTCCTGCCCGATGCCTTCTCCTCTTCCAAGGGTTGTGGTTGCACAGGGCTGTTTTGTGATCTTTTCTCTATCTTGCTGGTATGTTGGTAGTAGGTGACTGCAGGATCCCTTAGCAGTTCTGACTACTGCTTAGAACGGCGCTGATGCTCTAATTTGGTGCTGACTTTCATCCAAGTTGTTGGGTTTATTGTTATTATTTATTATGCACTCTCTTTACTTGTTTTGCCCTCGGGTCCTCTCTCTCCCTGCCGGTTTGTTTTGGTTCCAGGGCTGCATGGAGAGTTCTGAGAGCGTTGCAAGCCAGCGTGGGTCACTTAAGGCATTCTCAGCTACTCTTAAGGGATGGGAAAGGTCATGAGACCTTCTCCTCAACTGCTGACGTCACTTCATCTCTTGCATTTTGTATATCTCTAAGCCTAGAAGCAAAGCAAATCAAGAAAAAAAGAGAACCACGCAGAACCATTCAACTCATATCTTCGTGAAAGCTACAGTCACACATATCAAAAACAGATATTGACAGCCCAAGCAAGTCCTAACCAGCAAGGGCTTGTGGCAAAGGCAGCCTCACATGAGGGTCGTGTTGGTGGCGCCTTCTTTGCATGGCCAGATGCCCACTGCAAAGTTCATCTTACCAGCTTGCTTCTCGATGACCTCCGTGAGGATTTCAAGCTCAACTAGAGCCTCAAAGAGTATAGCCCAAAGCCGAGAGGAGTCTCTGCCCCTCATTTCTCCCTGAAGGCCCGTGGCAATCTTTCTTACGCCACACAGGTAACGTACATCCTGCAGCATTTCTAGCTCGCCTGCCTGACTCCAATGGCACGAGCACACACATACCTGGCAAATCCTGCTGCCTTCTGCTGCACTCTTTGCTGTGGTACGGGCTGACAGGGCTGCACAGGGCCCAGGAAGCACCGTGGTGAAGGTGTCTGCAGAGCAGGAGCCTTCAGCAGGCGCCTCTAGGTGAGGATTTGTTGGGAAGTTCATTAATGCAGAGGATGTTTTGCTGCTGTGTTTGTTTCCTTTCCATGCCCTTCTCGGTGCCTGGTGTTTTTTCATACCTGTTTTCCTTTTCTTTTGAGGGAATCTCCATAGCAACCTCCCTGGAACAAGGAGGAGGGCTGGGAGAGGCGGGAAAGGCAGCCCGCGAGCACGGGCTGCCCTTGCCTCTTCACCTTTGCTTTTCCTGAAGGAGCTGCTCGCTTTGGGGAGGTGGTGTACAACAACCAGGCGTGGAACACAGTGGTGCTGTGAGACCCCAGCAGACCCGCATCGCAAAACTGGTGGGAAGGGACCACTATGGTCCAGCGTCCCGCTCGGAGCGGGACTCTTGCCAGGAGGAGACCATAAAACGAGCCTTGCACCTCGTGCGAATGCTGATCAAGCTGAAGCTTTTCACTTGGGCCACATAGGAAACGTTTCCTCTAGGTCACGTTTGCTTCTTTTATTTAGCTGCATACATCGCATTTAGATAAACAGAAAAATGAACTCAGGAGACGTTGGTTCTGTTTGGAAGATATTTCCGTGGTATAATGTTGGCTGTGTGTTTAAAGTTGAGAGGTTTAGTGTGGTTTTTTGAATATTTCCAGTTTCGGCGTGCCTTGAATTGTCTTAAACTGTTGTGCTGAGTGTGTATCTGAACAAATAACATAGAATTGTTTAATTACAGAATCGTTAAGGTGGGAAGGGACCTTTGGAGATGGTGTAGTCCAGCTCCCCTGCACACGCAGGGTAATGTCCCCAGATGTCCCCAAATTCCATGAAAAAAATATCTGTATGGCAAAATGCAATAACTATTGTGCAGTTAAAGAAGGACTTTGCTCTTCTGCCCGTGCCGTGCTCGTGCCTCCAGCCTGGAAGTTGGCCGGGGCACCGCTGATAGCGGGACCCCCTTCACCGTCTGCTTCGGGGCTGCTCTGCGGCTTCGGAGCTGGCCTGTATCTGCTTAATTTCAGGCAGTTGGGCGCATCGAACTTACTCGCTTCACCTCGGCTCACTTCTGTGTGCAGGGAGGCCGAAGCAATTGCGGTGACTTCTGCATTGAGGCGGCTGTTATTTTCTCAGGCGTGTTCTTGGGACCGGCCGTATCATCTCCCTCTGCAAAAGGGGGCAAAGCTCTTTCGTGATAAATGTTTATCTTGCTCAGTGCACGCAGCAGTTTGAAGGAGGACACGGCGAGAAGCCCATGTGCCCGCTCTGCACGGAGCAGTTTCCCCTCTGTCTCTCCATGCACATGGATTCCTGTTGGCAACCCCGGGAGCTGCTTCCTTCCCTTCTTCACAGTCTCGTGCAGGAATCCATCACTCACAACGACAAGGCAAAGTCGAGCACAGGGGCCCGACGGGTAATTTAGCATTAATGAAACGTTGGCTTGGAAATACCACTGCAAGGCAAGGGAACGCGCTCCCCGCATTAAAACACCTCGCGCTGCAGAGGGGCTTCGCTGGTGGCAAATGGGTTATCGACTTGGGCCTCCCGTTTTGTCTCCAACTGCACGCAGCATCCAAGGGCTCCAGCAAATCCCCGTGCCTGAGGTGGTAATGTATTCTGTAAATCAATAACATATTACTAATAAAAATGGCCAAACTGTGCCTCCATTAAGGATTCATAATAGAAATTTGTTTAGCTTATATACTGTGTTTATTGATTGCTGCTATTTAAAGATGAAGTATGTCTCTCAACCAGTGCTTATATATATAAATATATATATAGCTGCCTGTCTTTTAAATCCATTTATTTTTAATATGAAGATGAACTTAAGTAATAGGAGGAAATATGTAGGATTAGGAGTCAGTATTTCAAATTGCAAAACACGATGGGAATATAAGCAAGCTAAAGAGCAACAAGTAGGGATCTGCTGTTGAAACCTAAATATTGGGGCTGAGGAAAGCAAGGAGATTACGTGGCAGTCGCTGCTGGAAGGTAGCTCAAGCTTTTCTTGGCTTTGCGCCTTACATCGAGCTCTGCAGTTTTTTAATAGTTTATTAGGCAACAGTCTTGGAGGTAAAAGGAAAAGGCAACCACTTAGGGAAGGGGTTTCTTGGTACTGCAAGATAATAAATGCAGCAAGCTGCCAAATGTCCCGCTTTCTTCCCATTTATTTTTGCCCCTTTCCAAGTCTTTACGGAGAAAAACACTCCGTCGTGATGTAGCGACTTGAGCTGATAGGACTTGCATCAAATACCTAACTTTTCTGTGGTAAATTATGGGCGCTGTTCAAAATATGCCTCTTATTTCCAGTGTGAGTTCATCTGACTTCAGCTTCCAGCTCATTTGGCCTTTTCCTAGTGCCTTAAAGAGGACACTGTTACCCAAAACATCTTCCCTGCGTGAAACTGCCGAGTTCTTTCGGACTAGGTGACCCACATAACCTGCTTTGAGCCTTGCTGATGTTTTCCTGGCCTCGTGTTGGTTCTCCAGCAATTTTGCAAGCCCTTTCCAAGTTTCCGACGCCCTTCTTGAAGCGTAGACACCACCACGTGCCTGCCCCTTCCAGCAGTGCTCCCTTTAACACCACATTTCATCGTTTTTTTGCCCAGGCTGCAGATTTGTTCTGCTGTGAGCGTTGTTTTTCCAGATGGCCGATGAGCAGGTGGACGAGGCGCTCGTGGAAGCCCCAGGATCGGCCCAGGGATCCCCCCGTTCCCGTTGCTTTATGACAAGTGCCAGCTCAATCCCCTTTTACTGTGCGCGCTGGGGGCTACGTGCTGCTTTTACAGCCCTCATTCCTTTAAGGGCTGCCAGTAGCAGTTCGCCGGCGCCCCAGATCGTCTTAAAAAGCCAGCAAGGAGTTTGTAAGCTGGGTTATTTTTATTTTTTTTCATACTCTTTGATGTAAGATACCTCATCCTGCAGAATGAAAAATATTTAGCTTGGATATTTGCCGTTGCATCTTTCCTAGTATCTGATGGCACAACAAGCATCTTTTTTTATCACTCTGAAGACGTTTTCATGCTCTTTCTGAGCACAGATCGGAGCAAGTTGTGGATATTGCACGGTGCTGATTTTGTGCTTGATAATTGACTGCCCATCTGATGGTTCTTGCTATTACAAAAATGTTGTTTCTTCCTTACATTTTTTACTCTTTTTTTTTTTTTAATCTGATGATCCCAGTGTTTTCATCTATACTTTGAGCTTTCTCTACGGTGTGTTGATGCTGCCAAACCCTTCGTTGTGCTTGATGAAGCCCTTGCAACCTTCATCTTCTCTCCCGAGCGAGGATGGACTTTACAACCATGGGGAAGAAAAACTAAAAAAATAAAATCTTCTTCCATTGAGCTTGGGATTTTGTCATTTGGAAACAGATTTCTCAGTTTGCCAACCACATTTCTAAGTGTAGGTATTTATTTCCATTTATTTCCAGTGTTGCATGACTTTGGTTCCGCCTGCGTGGAACTGCCGTGGATCAGACACCCAAGGATGTATGTTACCTGTCAGGTCAACGTAGAACTGTGATTTATGTCATTTATTTATGAATTTATGAATTTTTAATACTCTCCAACTTAAATTGGTTCATAATTATTTGGTAGCAGAGCGCGAGACCCCCGGCACATACTTCCCTGATAGTAATATGGTAAAAAAAAATAGAAGTGCATTGGAAAATAGATGTTTTTGAGGGAAAAGCCGCCTTTGCCCATTGGTGTTTCACTCAGGTGCGCTGCCTGCAGAACAGCTTTGTAACTGCCTCGGGAGAGGAGGATTCCCATGGGATTGCTCATAGGGAGCGTTATTATAGAAAAGAGTAGGGAGCGCAGAAGAATGGTAAGGAAACAGATCTGATGTTTATTGCTTGGGAAGGTTTTGCCTCGTCCTCCAAGCACGGTGCCCTTGGAGTGCGGCAAGCGAGGTGCGGGAAAAGCTAAAACCTGTTTCTGTGTAGAAGGTGCACTTAAACGTGCTGCGCCGTAATTGCCTTGGAAATTCAACTAAGTTGCCTTGTGTCGCCAGGATTTAAAAACTGGGGACGCTGCAGACCCAACCAGAGCATCGTGCTGGGTTGTGGGAGCTGCTCGCCTTGGTCTGGCTCGGTCGGTCCTGGCTCCCGCTCTCCGATGCAGCTCCGTCCGCTCCTGCGTTTGCAGGAGGTGGAGGCCCGTCAGGTATCTCGCTGGAGACGTTTATTTGCCTTTAGCTCAGAAGTCTCCGTCTGCTTTTGCTGGGCAATTAGATGCTTTATTGTTGGCAGAGAATTCAAAGGAACATTTAATTCTTTCGGTCTGCCTGGAGGGGAGAGCTCTTGGAGGAGGAGAAGCTGAACCGAGATTTGTGAATGTGCTTTTAAAAAGAGGGGGGAAAAAGTCTCTCATTCATCATAGCAGATTGCTTTTTTTTTTTTTTTTTTGCTTTTTCCTTAAGCAAATTAGATATTTTCCCAGCCATATTTTCCTTGAACTGGGGAGCATTATGCCCTCAAGTGTCAGCTCTGCATCTGTTGCCCATGGGAGCTCGGGGCCCCAGCGTGCACCTGTTTCCAAGCCTCATGCTTGCCCATGGGATAAGGAATAAATCCCCAAACCCAGAGCTGGAGGGACCCTCCAAAAACAGGCCTCTTGCCTGTGACTTTATTGGCATTATTCAGCTTTTTCTCTGGCTCACTTTGCAATGAGCCATATTGTGTGTGTATTATATGCATATATATATATATATATATAAATATGCATATATACGGTATTTCTATCTCAGTGCCCACACAGGCTGTGTGATGGAGAGAAATGTTTAGCCCCAGCAGCTCTTACGGGCACGTGAGGACGATAGGAAGCCTCCTGCCTCGGGATTTCCTGCCTGTTTATTCCCAAGGCTGAGCTAAGAGGTGTCCAGCCATGGAAATCCGTGTCCAGCGGCTGCCACCCAGGGTGTCTTTGCAGGTGAGATGCAGAATTTGCTGGTGAGCACCCGGCGGTTTCTAAAAATCGATGCTCTTTGAGTCGGGCCGAGCAAGGGGCACTAAATTGCATTTTGCAGTTAGGGAATGACACATTTGTAGAGGGACGTATGTATGTTGATACACATGTGTGTGTGCACGGGAATAAAAATAATATGAAGTGCAATTCTAGGGAGAATTGAGGATCTTAAGCAGTTTTAGGTATCTTTATAAAACTTCCATGGCGTTGCGGCAAGTAGAAAGAGCAAATTCCCTGTTATTAGTGGCAGAGCCTCAGACGAGCCGCGATATCTAAAATGCCAAGAAAAATCTCTGTTATTTATTTAATGACCTCCAGGTTAGCCCTAGTGCTTCCCAAGGAAGGCTGGTCTTCAAGCTGTGGGTAATTTCTTGTAAAATTAACTCTAAAGGAAACATTCCTGGCTTTCCATGGAGTTACATGGCCTGGGTACTGAGGCAGAGGGACCCCACATTTTTGTATGGGGATTTGAATGATCCCCTCTTACATTTAAGGGAAAATATTTCTTTTTCTTTCTGTCTTTCTGGGCAGCAATTTGGATTGCGTGCAGTTCTCCTTTCCGGGAAATGCAAAGTGAAAAAATAGATGTACTGCTGTAGTAAACAAGTGTGTAAGGAGCACAAAGTAATCTGCACTCTGCTGTTCATCATTTCTTTAATAATGCAGATATTTCTGCAAGAGCTTTAATGTTCCCCTTCAGAGGCTATTTGGGGCCCCGTAAATCCAAATTAAACTTTAACCTGGGGGAGGTATTGCCTAGTCGGGCTGCGTTACTTGGAGTCGTTCCATTCGCCAGCAAAACCCCAAACGCATCCAGGATTAAAAAATTAACCTTCCTAATGGCTCCAATAAAAACGCTGCGGCAGGGTAATTGAAAATGGGGCGAGTCGTGTTATTACCCCCTTTCCCCTCGCGGCTGCGCGTTGATTTGCGCCGCGTTCAGTTGGAGACGTCAAGGTTAGCGGCAATGTCAGCGGGAGAAGAAGCTCCCTGCGTTCCGGAGCAGCCGCGGCGCGGGCAGCCTTGCATTGGGCATCTGTGAATGCGCCAGGACGGGGATGTTTGGCCTCTGCTATCTTGCCCTGTCTCTCTTTGCCCAGGATTTACCGCTGTCTTTCCTGCTCCTGCATCGTGCAGGCAGAGCCAGGCTGGCGTGAGCAGGGCTCCTCTGCTCCCCGAGCAGGATTCGGGGCAGCAAAAGCAGAGGAAGCCTGAGTGGATGCTGCAAACATTTGCTGCAACAGCTTGGCACCAGCCAGCGCCTGGAGGAGGCTCCTCTGCCCCTTCTGCCGTCTGCGAGAAGAACAAGAGGGATTTTCCCCCCTTTCCCAGGAGGGAAGATGCGGAGTTCTTGCTACTCAATCGCTGTTGGCACGCGTGGAGCCACAGCACGGGAGCGAGCGCGAGCTCCGCGTTTGGGTTTAGTCACAAGCATTCCAAGAGCTGTGCAACAACCAGTGCTTTCAGAATGCAGTTCGTATTGGTGGCCAATTAATACGAGCAAATCCTGCAATAATTATCTCTGCATTTCCAGATTTTTTTATTATTATTATTAATTTTGCATGCACTTAAATCTGAAACTTGGGAACCAGAGCATTGTTTTGCTGGGGGATTAGTGTCCGAAACCTAACTGCAAACATTGTCCCTCCTTTCTTTTCCTACTGTTGTGCTTGCAAATGTAATGGAGCTCCCCAGGTCTCCTGCAGCCAAGAAGACTCATAATTTAGAGGCTATTGCAGCGTTTGATTAAACTGTGATGACTACAGGCCCATGCCCTGCAGGCATGACAAGAAGCAATTATGTCCTGAGGTCAAAAGCAAGGCAAGGGGAGAGAAAAAAGCACACGATTTTGATCATTTACTTAATTTCCCAGCTCCTGAAATTAGCGGAGGCAGAGTCCTAAATTGCCCAGATCGCGCAGATACCCTTCGGTATGTCCTAATTCAGAGAGAAAAACAAAAGGGAACAAACGTTACTCCTTCAGATTATCCTATAGGGACCCCAGCTCAAGGAATGGGCTTACAAGAAGATGAACAACCAGGCTTCGCTCTCCATTTGGAGTATTGACTGCAGAAATCATGCCGAGAGGCCCATGCTGGGCAGCTGGATGCAGAAACACTGTGACACAGTGCGGGTCTGTGCACGAGAGCTGCCCGTTGTCCCGAGGGCACGGCTTTGGGCGATCGCATGAGAAGCAAAATTGGGTTTCTGTATTGCAGAGAGCTGCGTCTGGAAACTATTTTTGCATCTGGCGCGGCGCGGCACCTAGTAGGGCCCTCATTTCCTTGTGCTGTCCCTTCACGGGAAGGAGAACACGAGCTGTGTTTCCTGGAGATACTCTGCTGGGCACTGATATTTGTGCAGTTCCAGTAGAGGAGTGCCATAAAACCTCTTGTACATGTGGAGACGGGTACATGAGATTGGGTGCACAAACACGCCTGGGAGCTTTTGCCAGCTCTCAGCATTTTCGTGTTTGGCCGTAAAACCCTCCAGCAGGAGCTTCAAGTACTGCGTCCTTGCTGACAGAGTTACTGTGAGATTAGGACACTATCGCAGCCCTCAGAAACCTCTGTTTTCCTAAAACCACATTGCTGCTAGCAGCTCCTACAGTCTTGTTTGCAACGACCCAGGGGAGCGTGCATTAGCGGCAGATGCACATGATTTGTATAAGCGAATGGACGGGGCAATCATTTCTGTGGTTTGTAAGTGGGATTCTCCTTATTTCACTATTATTTTCAAGTCTTGTTCCTACAAGGGAGCTCAGAGCATGTGCACCATGTGCAGCCTTACCACAGTGCAAAGCAGCAGTGCTTTGGAAGCTGCAGGTTTGGGCAGAGGATGGCTTTTGTGGGGGGAAGCGCCGGTGGGTGCCCCTGCGCGCAGCAAAGCAGAGGCTAAAGCCTTCCCCGTTCTCTCTGCGGCCGCAGGGAGCCTTTTGCGCCGGGTTTTCGCTCGCGGCGCTCAGTGTGTGCCTGTGTCTCCCCGCAGCGTTCAGCCGCGCGCCGGTGCCCATGGCCGTGGTGCGGCGGGAGCTGTCGTGCGAGAGCTACCCCATCGAGCTGCGCTGCCCCGGCACCGACGTCATCATGATCGAGAGCGCCAACTACGGCCGCACCGACGACAAGATCTGCGACTCCGACCCCGCGCAGATGGAGAACGTCCGCTGCTACCTGCCCGACGCCTACAAGATCATGACGCAGAGGTAGGCGCCGCGCCGCGCTCCGAGTGCCGCCGTGTTTTGCTGCTGCTTTCTGTGCGTTTGCACGTGCGGGCACTTGGTGGAATTCCGGCTTGGAAATGCGGCAATATCCCGCCTCTTCCCGCGGAAACAAGGTCTCCCTAATGCTCTTTCTGTGTTGCTGCAGATGGCCACTAATCTGCTCCGAACAACTAACGTTTTGTATTCCAAACAACACTATTACTTTCCAAGAACAAAGAAAAGAATCTTGATCATTGCCCATCCCACCAGGCTTATCAGTTATTTTTTTGGAGGGGGACTGTATTCCCTGTCAGAACCCCCTCAGGATTATGGTTTTGCTGAGGGTTTTCCATTATTAGCATTTCTTTTGAATAGCAAATGCTTCTAAGTGCCGTACCTGTAGAGGGGTCATAACCACCCTATACAGCAGGACTGTGTCCTAAAGGTTTATTTCAACCTATAGACACGCTGGCTATGGACAACCTTTCATTACTGTTGAATTTTTTAAGATATTTTCTGGCATGGGGAGCATTAGCAGCTCCTAGTCCTTTACATTTAATTGTGTTCGCTGTGTTGCTCTTACTGTCCATGTGAGATTTGGTGGGTTTGTCTTTATTTGTCCAGTTTAATAGGAAAATGGGAACTGAAGATGCTTGTGGCAACCAAATCTGTCCACATACAGTGAGGAAAATGGTGCATTCCAAGCGAGCTTATTGCACACCGATTAATTATTGCTGACGGCGTGACTGTGGCAAGGGAGGCACCGAAAGGCAGGGAGGGAGGTTGGTGCAAACCGAAACAACTGGATTTACAGCAGGTTTTAGCAATTGCTCCAACTCTCTCCCTGCAAAGAATGAGCTAACCTGTTCCTTCCTTTTGCGTGGTTGCAGAAATGAGTTTTGCAGGTGAGCACGTGATGCCCTTTTGCAAGGGAAAGGCATAAACCTGACGGGCTGTTTGCAGAGCCCTCTGAGCAGCCCTTGCTCCAAGTGTCGCGCTGAAAACCTCCAAAATCTCCGAGCGTTGCTCTAAATAAAGCAAGTTCAGGCAGCTTGTGGGAAAGCTCTTTTATAGGAAATTAAAACTGAGGCAGCTGCGAATGTCCCATCCAATGGGAACCTCTCGAGCATCCGGAGTACCGTCCACGGGGATCGCCTGGATACCGCTCATTTCTGTAAATTTCCAATTTTCCTAAATTTGCTGGCAACCTGGGCAGAGCAGAGACATCGTAAGGGAGAAGAGAAGCTTCCTTCCTCCTGGGAAACTCGAGTCTGGCACTTGGGGATTGCCGCGGGAAAAGCCCAGTCCCTACGGAAAAACACTGGCGTTTCATTCTAAATAGTAGCTTTTTTACCCCGTGGAAACGAATAGAGAGTATTGGAGCTGTTTGTGCATTCTGACTGTTTTCTTTTAAGGCTTGAAGATGGACCCTACCGCTTAGCCAAGCAGCCTCTTCTCTCGCTGTGCAGGGAGATGTATTAAAATACATTAAATGTATTTTTACGTTGGGGCGTTGGTGGAAATCCAGCGGGGAGCTGCCAAAGGGACGGGTGACCCGCAGGCACCGCGGTCTCCCGGAGCAACTCCGGGTTTGTACCTAGAATAACAAACCATTTAGTCCAGCCGGAAAAAAACGCATCCGCGCTGCTCCTCCGTGCCGTCCGCTGGCCGGGAGCACCGGCTGGAGCGCTGCGAGGTGAGCTGGCTTTCAGGGAGCGCCTTTATATCAGTTTCTCTGCCCTTTTTTTTGTGCAGAAGAGCTCAGTTAGAGCACGCCCGAGGTCGGAACCGGCTCTGAATACGTGCGCAGGCAGCAGTGCTGCAGCGTGGCCGTTTGGCTAAGAGTTCTGTTAGCAGGAGGAGCCCGAGTGGGTTTCTGTGGGCGAAGAGAAGAGGGTGCAGAGGGTTTTATCGTGAGCAGCGACCAAGTGAGCTTGCTCTGGGCACGTTGTAATGCCATGGACCCTCCATCCAGATTTCTGCTCGTTACTTAGCATGCGTTTGTCCTAGCGCCTCTAATTTATCCGCTCTCCAAGGAGGAAAGTTATGATCTTTCAAATATTTCTTCGTGCGGGAGTTATTCCGGTTTTTCATTTTCTCTCCATGAACATGTGAAGGCTCTCGCTGGGTTTCCCTGGATGCCCTTTAATTTTGTTTTCCCATCTTCGAGCTGCGCTGTGCTGTACAGAGCGTTCTGGTTCACGCTGCATCATCTACCTGCATAAAGACAATGTTATTTCTTTATTACTAATCTACTTTTTTTTCTTCTTTTTTCCTGTGGAACCTAACGTTAATACTGAAGCTTTATTACCATTGTTACTTCAAAGCAAAAGCCAAAGTACAGAAGAGGAGGAAGACTTTTTTGTTGTTGTTAAATTGGAGATTTTTAGGCCATTTCCCTTTGGGAATCATCTTCCCGTACAAAAGCAACTGAGTGATTTGTTCACTGAGGAGGTTTTTGGGGTTGTTTAGGGGGATTTTTGGTTTGTTTATGGTTTTGGGGGGAGAGGGGCAGGGGTTCTTGAGCATCCTTCAAAAACCCGCTGTTTGGAAGTGCTCCTTGGCAGCCTTTGCTGGCCTGGCCTCCATCCAAGTGGAGGAGACGGCCTTCTGAAACCCATCTTCCCAAGGATGGGTTTTGGCAATGGGAATTCCCTCTCCAGTGGCCCTGCTGCCATTTAATATTGTGCCCATGGTCTAATTTGGTACGTGCCTGCCTCGCATCAAACTTCTTTTTTTTTTAACCCTTATGGTTGAATCGGACTAACTTGCTGTAGTTCTGGTCATCAGAGAGAGCTTGGTGGAGAAAGAACTCATCAGAGGTGAAATAACCTCCATGCAAAGCCAAAAACCAAGCTGGAGGAGGCTCTGAGAAGCATTCGGCTGCCAAATTAACGCTCGTGGGGCTGAGAAGTATAATTAAGGGATTAAAAAGCAAATATCCCCTCTTGCGGCTGCTGTCTTTGGAGATGCGTGCAGATAGGCACGCAGAGACACTATCGTGTATTGCAAACATCTCAATTTTCAAGGCTCCGAGATGCGTGCAGGGCTGAATATTCCTCTTCTGCGTCTGCTTGAATTATGGGGAATAATTTACAAAGTGGAGCATGGCCACTAAAATGAACGAATAAATAAGGGAGCTTATGGAGTATGCCTGCCAAATCGGTTTGGGGCCTCTTCTGCATAGAAATAATTAATTTGTGTTTTTAATCGCGTTGCTGTCTTCCGGCATTGCGTTGCGTTGCAGCAGCTGAGCATCTCCGCTGTGAATTTAATTTCCTCGGCCTCGGTATGGGAAACCCTGATTGTGTAACCTCTTCAGACCCAAGGTTATGTCTTAATCCCTCGGTCCCGCCGGGGGGGACCCTCTCCAGTTGGGCAAGTGCAGGGAGATTTTTCCAATGTGTAACATATTGATAACATGGATACGGATTTAGGGACTCGTGGTGCTTATCTGAATTCTGAGCGTGTTGGGTGCTTTCTTTTTGTTCTTCCCCGAAGCAAATTCTCCGCAGAGTTCCCATGCATAATTTCTCTTCACTGTTTCTGCAGGAATAAGGCAACTCTGGCAGAAGAATGTGAAATGAGGAGCCCGTCACTGTTGAATGCCACAAAGTTTCCTAAGGAGGCTAGAGAAGAACGGGCTCTGTAACGTGCGTCCGAGTGGGATCGGACACCCAGGGAGCAAATGCAGCCGCCTCTGTAGCCTTGGGAAGGGCGTCTTTTAGTCCAGGAGGTTTCCAGCCACTCCTTGCAGCATCAAGAGCCTAGTGGCCATTCTGCAGGTTTGGGAGATGAGTTTTTTTGCCGTTCTGTGTGGTGCCCAAGTGCCTTTGGCTCTGCTCTTGAGTAGACTCTTCCAGTCTCCCGCCTGGCTCTTCTGCAGGGCTCTCACTGCTGGTTTTGCAACACGCCAGGGAGGAGAAAAGAAGGGAGGAGAAGGAGGTGCATGGCGACAGGGAGAAGAGTGAGACCTTAATTCGAGAAACTGGCTTTTTTCCTTTGTGTGGTGAATTCATCACTCTCGTAAGGCGGAGGAGTTGATTTATGGCTGGAGCTATATGGACTTGATGAGCGCAGCTCCTTGGAATTTAGTGGCCAAATTTAAGGCCTCTCCAGGCATTAGCAGATTAAACCGCTTAAAACAATTTAATTATTTATCTTGTGCAAATGGGATAGGCTCTTTCTAAGGCGGTGTGTGCATGAATCCAGACATATATTCATATACGAGGGACTGAAGCTGCGTTGGCCCATCTGGCTAATGGAAGACGGGAAGTCCCATGTGCCTAGGCCCTGTGTACCAGCTCCTCACCTGGAGACATCATAATGGCCATAGATTTTATTTATTTATTTATGTATTTATGTACTTATGGGAGTGGTCAGGTCATGCAGCCGTATCGTCTCCAAAGGGAAATGACCACATTCCAAGTGGCTCTTCCCGAAGCGCTGCCTGATCCGGAAAGAGCAAGAAATAATTAAGACGACGCGAATTATGTAGAGCAGACCTGAATAAAGAGTGACAGGAGGGCTGGCTCTGACAGCTGGATGTTAAATGAAATTTGTTTCTGTTGCTGTCGATGCATAGGCTGCTTTTAAATGTATAATTTATTTAGATTTATTTAAAGGGGAGAGGGAAGAAACAAGAAATCTGTGATGCGGAGAATTGAAATAATGAGCTGTTATACGCACGCAGAAATCGGCATTAGAAAATACGTTATCAGTTTATTTTTGCTTTATTTATAAGGGCATCTCAAGACTCCTTGAGTGTTACGAGCGGGGGGACCCGCATTGCCTTTTACCCAGCACTCTTCTCCCACGTGCTGAATTGCCTTAATAACTGCAATAAAGAAACCCTTCAGTCTTCCCCCCCAGCCTAAGTTACATTATAATTGGAAGAGGAGGGGGCGAAGGGCTGTTTCCAAGGGGAGCTTCACATGGGGGCTTGGGGAAAGATCCATCCTCTGCTTAGACCACGCAGTGCCCCGTGAATGCCCAGCATGTTGTCACCAAGTATTTCTATTTTTTACGCCCTGAATAGTGCAGTGGTGTCCTTGGGGTTGGCTGGCCTGGGATGCAAAGCTGTAAATTTTAACCTTTCTGGAACAAACCGTTTTTCCAAACATGTCGTATTCGGAGCCCCTGCGTGTTTTATGAAAATAGAAATTCGGGGCTTGCCAATTTGCAGGGGATCCCTGGTTAATCTTGACCAGTGCAGGGGATCCGAGCACTCCTGGAGCTGGCCAATTCTGGAGAAAAAATTTGCCTTTGGGGCAAATTCTTCCCTTGCCTCCTCGCTGATCCCAGCTGTCCCTGACTGAGTCATTTTGTCAGGGTATAATGTTACTCGTGTTATTTTCCGTCTGCTTTTTGGCATCCCAGTGCCGCGTTAGATCTCTTGGATGCCCTTGGGCGAGTGGCAGAGGTTCCTGTTGTCCCCACAGCCACGCTGTTGCCTTTCTTCTATTTTGCAGCTTCTATTTTTTGAAGGGCTTCAAATCTGGTCGGATGCCAAAATACCTCCTGGTATCCTGGCCAGAAAAGCTGGATGGCGACGGGAGGAGCGACGTGCTTCTGATGGACACTATGGGAGGGAGGTTTTGGTATCTCTCTCGCCCATCTTTCCAGCTCTGGTCTCGAGATCCAGCCTTCGCTGGCCAAGCTTCGTTGGGTGCCTTGCGCCTACATTGGAAATTGGCTGCAACGTATCCCTGAATTCGCCTGCCTGGAGTGGGAGGATGGGAAGGAGCCTTTGGTCTCTGACATCGCGGTATCAGCGGGGGAGAAAATAAGAAACACTTCAGAGTCAAGATGGGTTAAATTAGTTGGAAAGTAAATTGACAGAGAGTTGGCAGCAAATGCAGGCTCTGAAACTGCTAACCCTTTGAGTACAGTGTGGGTATTTCCAGCAATGGATACTAATTTACCTCGAAGCTTTTGTCCAAGAAAACGGACCAGTAACAGCAGGGCAAAGACTGGACATTTCTATTCTATATCCAGAAAATTTTTTTTGAGGCTACCAATGCATAAAAAATAAGTAAACGAAGGGAGCTAATACAGTGGCAAGAAACTCTTTGTATCGTATTTGGACCTCATGAGTATTTATTTTAATTTAATGCATTTCCTATTAATACTCTAGTAGAGTGTGTGTCGTACCTACACCTACCCAGGCCTTTGGTAATCAACAAACTATGTGGATTCGAAACCCAAGGGAAAAAATAAGTAAGAACTCCCCCTGCAAAAAAGAATGTTTCCTATAAGTTGCTTACTGTATCTGATGGGTAATGGTGACACTCCTGGGATGCTCATGTGCATTTAAGAGCTCTTGAATGACTTTGCTTGAAGTCTTGTGTGAGGCACATTCCTTCAAATCCTTTTGGAAGAGTCAGTCCTTGGAAATGGAAAATTTGTTTCCATTTCAGCTATTTCTTATTTTTTTAAATGTTATGATACTGAAATAGTGAGCTGTTACCTATACTCTGTTTCTCTCTCTTTTTTTTTTCTTTCTGTTAAAATAGCAATCAAAGCAAGTAGCCTTTCCTGCTTAAGAACTCCAACTTTGGGATGCTTCTCATAGTTTTTATGGCTACCCATGAAAATAATCAAAAAGTGATTAGCAGCAAATGCATTTTTTATGAAAAAGCTTTCCCTCTTTAAATACAAAAATTTCACATCTTGAATTTTAATGCAGAGGGATTTTCTGTATATTTTTTTCTCCTTCTTTTGAGATAATGCACCTGAAAGTTTACCATTTATTGCAGCTGAGACTGTTGGCCTCCTATAAATAAGGAGAATTAATGAAAGACCTTGCCGTGCTTTTATCCATAGCCCTTTGCAGCTCTGATCCCGTTGCTGCTACTCGCTTGCGTTGGGATTAAACAGCGCTGCTTCCATGGGGCAAGTGCATGGGGGGCAAGAGGAATGTTTTCACTTACAAGTGCATTTTTTAACCATGACAAAAAAGAGTTTGGATTCAGTCGACCCTTATTATTTTTGGTTTTCTTTGAGCCTGCTTTAAGGGGCAGGGTGTTTTCTTACGCTTTCATCCCCGAAAGCTTATCGTCCCGTAGATGCTATCTGCTGTCTTCTGGGGAGCTCGGAGTTGTAAACCTCCTGCCTGCTGGAGAGGTCTTCAAAAGAAACATAACAAAGCAAAAATCCAGCAAAATAGAGCACCCAGCGTAGCATGCAAAAGCTGAGGGTTTCCGTGAAGCTTTTGCGTGCATCTCGTGAAATGTGCCTCATGGGATAGATGCTGTAAGAGTTTTTAGATGATTAAATCGTAGGCAGTTTTGATACGGAATGTGATCTAGAGAGATCCTCCCTACCAGGAGCCTCATGCTAATGAACACAGTCTTTATTGCAAAACCTTCCTGGTATTTGGTTGTAGTATTAGGTCATGTTTGTACCCAAATTTGTTCATTTTGTTCGTGCGATCTGCTCAGCGCTAAAGAGCAACAGCACGGGCTCCTTGATGGGCAGAAGAAACTGCAGAGGTTCATCGTAACGTGCAAGAGGTGGCAGCTTATAAGCTGCCCTGCTGAATATCCTTGATGTGTTTTGGCACTATTTGACTTGATTCCTCTTGGGAAAGTCCAGTTTCAACCGTAGACAATATGAATTTTAGCTCACTCATCTCTCATCCTGTCCAGCTCCTTGCTCTGCACTCATCTGCCAGGCTTCTCCCCACCATTGGGGATGCTCGAGTCAAGGATCTTGATGACCTCGTGGTCAAGCCAAGGATCTTCATAACCTCGTGGCCAAGTCAAGGATCTTCATAACCTCGTGGCCAAGTCAAGGATCTTCATAACCTCGTGGCCAAGTCAAGGATCTTGATAACCTCGTGGCCAAGCCGAGGATCTTGATAACCTTGTACTCAAGGCAAGGATCTTGATAACCTGATGTCCACTGTCTGCAGAAAGCATTGTAGACAGCTACGCTTTTATTAATTCTATTTCCTTGTTGAATTTCTATTTCTACCTGACGCCTGAGGATTGGTAGACCTTTGAGTGGATAATCCCCCGTGTTGGGCAAACGTCGCAGGCTCCGCTTCATCGGTGGCAATGCCGACACATTTCCTACGCTCCTGTTGCCCAACAGTGCCCTTTTCCACATTGTCGGCCCGTTACCGGCCACACTCCCGTTCCTAACAGTTCCCAGAGCGAATCTCTGTTTCACGCTTTCTGGACGGAGCCGCTGCGGTCCCGTCCAAGCAAGCTGCTGTGCAGGCTGCCAGGCCTTGGCCCGCGTTCCCTGGCCGCCTCTCGTGCCGGCGCGAGGCTTCTGGCACGCGCCACTCGAGAGGCTGATTCCAGGCAGGCCTGTCCAAACACACTGGATTTCCCATCCGTTCCGCTGCCGAGTCCTTGACGGGCGCTGCCAGTCTTTGGGAAAAGGCTTCCTAGTGCCTCATATCTGACAGCCAGCAGAGGAGATGAAAAGGCAAACTGTTGTGCCTGAGAGGTCCAGGAGAGTGTCCAAATTTTCTTCATTTTTTCTTAGTGTTTTTGTTATATTGTGTTTTGAAAAAATCCCTTTTTTTTTCCCGCTAAGTGAACATATATAAAACCAGCGCTAATAGGAGTGCAGCCCATTGAGGATTTCTTCACCTTGAATCCTGCAGCCAAGGAGCATTTGCGGCGATGCTCCAGCTTTGAGACTTGCTTGGTCCTTACCTGCTCGTGGTAAGTGTGGTTGTGCTTGAAAACAGGAGCTTCCCTCACCGAACAAACTGCTCGGTGCTAATATGCACTAATTAAACTACATCCCTAGGAACGCGCTTGCACACAAATAAGATCAACATCCGCGTGGAGCAAATCGAAGCGAGGAGCCAGAACTCGTTCACGCACGCGGTCGCTGTGGCTTTGGGCGCTGCTCTAGCTTGGTTTTCCCCGAGGGCAGCAGTGGAGTGTGGATAAATTAACGGGATTGGGGCTGCTTTGCAGTGGTTACGCCAAGAGGAAAGAGGCGGTTTCTTCTTGGCTCTGCTGCAAGAGCGGTATTTCTCCGGAAAATCGAGGCCGAGGTGGAGCAGAGTGCAGCTTGGTTAGTACTTTATTTTTTTTGAAAAATGAGTGGATTTGAGGGAGATATATATATATATATATGTGTGTGTATATATATATATACAAAATACATATCCATGCAAAAAAAAAGAATATATATATATGAAATATTATTACTGCATATATATATATATATAAATATATATATATTTTTTTGCATGCATTTGTGATGTTTTCTCCCTCTACCTACCTCTATTTTTCTTTTCAAGACGTGTTTTCTTTGGCGAGTTCAGGGCAAGGAAGCTGTGTTTTGTGTGACAGTTGCTTCCAATGCACCGGGAATTATTTTCTAATCCTTTAACTACCATGGAATGAGGGAAGGAGTCAGGGAGGGAAACATTAGTGCTGATGAAAGGACACATGGTTGGAAAGGGACTGTGGAAAAGCTGCTGTTGGCCCTGCTTGTGGTGTCCCGAAACGATGGGTTTCCCAAGGAGCTCTCCCTTCCAAAGTGATCCAAACCCAAACGATTTTCTCCACTTCTGACCTACGTGTTGCTTTGATGCAGGGGTAACACCTTGCTTTTGCAGTCCCCACTTCTGCTTGGGTGGTGCTGCCAGATCAGGTGGACGTTGCAACCCGTCTGGAGAGGATTTGCTGTCGCCCAGGATGGGCTGGAGTCAACGAGGGGGTTTATTAATTCAACTAATAAAATCTTTTTGTTCTCCCTGCTGAAAAAAAAAAAAAAAAAGAAAAGAAAAAAAGGAAAGATTAGATAAGCTGGGTAGAAAATAATGTGGCGGTGGCGGGATTAGAGAGGTCCCTGCGCTTTTCCTGGCGGGTTGCTTTGAATTAAGCAGCGTGCAAGCTTGCTTTGGGACACTAGCTAACTTCGGGCTTGAGGATCGGCTCCCTGCAGCCGCCCTCGTCCCGCTCTCCTGCATCGCCTCCTTTCTTCCCAACGCTGTTTCTTCCTCCTCGGAGCCGCTGTTTCCACAGCCCCTTTGTGGAGGAGCTGTTTCCCCTTTGTCCCTGCTGCAGGCAACGCTCCCGATTCCCGTACGGCTCCGGAGTGATTCTGAGGGCTAAGGTGGGTCTGAAATGTATGGTGTCGCACCACTCAGTCTTCCTGAGTTTTGTCCTCCAGTAACTGCAGCACGCACAGCACGCGTGCAGGCGTGAAATGGTTAAAAGTGCCTGCAGAAAAGGCATCCCCCTAAAAGAAAGCAACACATCAAAGTCCAGCAGGTCCTTCGGGAATAATCTTCCTTACTGTCTGTGGTTTGGGACCAGCTGAACCCCGCTGAAAAGCCAAGGCGGGCGCGAAAGCCAGAGAAAGACCCTTCTTTATGCGAAGCCCGTCCCCCTGTGTGACTTTGTGCAGTCCGAAGCGCGCAGGAGGGCCGCGGCGGCGCGGCCAAGCCCGGGCTCAATAGCCCCTTTGGGCGCGGGAGCGCGTGCCGCGGTGCCCTCCGCCGCCGAGGACAGCTCATGAGTGTCCCTCTGTGCCGCGCCGCTGGAGTGAGACACATCCCTCTTTCTAGGTCACTAAGTTAATCAAGTGGAGGGTTTCTGTCCATTGTCCTCCTTATCAGGCACAGCTGCATTTGCGTTAGGGGCCTTTCTGTTTCTTTAAGCCTCTTTCTTGTACTGATTTAAATCCCTTCCCAAGGCTGCGAAAGCAAATGCGTTTTACGACCGTCTCACGGCTCAAGCTGGAAAACAGCCTCCATCAGAATATGCTGGGAAGCAGATGGAGGAGGAAGGTTGTTGTTTTGATGCACCTCATACCTGGGGCTGAAACGGAGGCAAAACACGTAGAAAGTTGCATTTGCTGTGTGTGATTTTTTTCCTTTTTTTTGTTACTTCGATGACATGTCACAGCAGCATCCATGTGTACCCTAACACGTAAGCTGCAGTTACCTGCATGCATGAGGAGCTGCTCTTGGAGTAACCCCAGGACGTCGCAGGAATGACAAAAACCCATCCTGAGTCGGCTAAGATGAAGTAGCTGCAAGGTGTCTGTGGGACTGAATTTCTTTAAAATAAGTGTTTCCATTGAGTGGGAATATCTTGCTTTTCAAAGCTACGTTATCATTAATAATAACACACAAAATGCAATTTAAATTGAAGCACTTCTTTTTTTTTTCCGTTATGCAACCTTCCTGTACAACCTACTCATTTAAGGGTTAATCCTTCTCTTACGGAAAAAAAACTCTATCAGAAGATGTTGGACTCTGAGGAGTGCTGGCGCTTAGCTGTGTTGCCAAGAAGCAGCACAGCGGATATTCTTACAGTTGCAAACGAGTGGTGGAAGAAACGCAGAGGCTGGAGTAGCTCAGCATTTGTAGGTACTCACTGCGTATTTGTCTAGGAGCAAAATGGGGTCTGTATTGACCTGGAGCTGCCGGGGATCCAGATCGCTAAACGTGCAAGTTAAACCTCTGTCAGACCTCCCGTGCGCTTAGCAGCAAACAGCAGGCGAGCTGCGGCGTTTGGGGTTTAATCCTTCCTTCCGAACCAGATCCATCCCACCTTCCTCTTCACGATACTTTTAATCCAGCAACGTTTCTCACTCAGGTTCCTCCTCCAGACCTTGGGCGGAGGTAGCTCCTCCGGACGTGCTCCTCTCCCTTTCTTGGGTGGAGGTTGTCCTGGACCCGCTGCAGGATCTGTAGACTGGACTGCAAACTCCTCAGGTCGGGAGCTGCATTTCAGCAACCAGATGGGGCTTTGGTTCCCTAATAAAGGTCTCTCATCGGGCTGATGTAGTAAAAATAATCATCCTTGTTGGAAGCATTAGGTAATGAGAAATCCGGTCGGCCTGGATAACAGTATTGCTACAATGAAGTGAAGCGGTGATGTCAGACCACCAGAGCTGCTGAACAAAATGTAGCATGTGGCCCATTATTTACATTTCCCCCCTAAAATGTATAGGTGAAGGTTCACCAAACAGGAGCTTTTGAGAGGCTTTCATTTTGCCGCGGGTGCTTGTCTGCTGTTCCACTTGGGATAACAAGTTCCAGGTGATGGAGCAGAGTGGCTTTCCCTCCTCCGTTCTTTTCTAAATGCAGCCGGTTTTTCACACTTAGGTCAGCGTAAGAAAACGCCGACCCCTTTCCTCATCCCAGCGTGAGGGACAGGGAGCAAAGCGTCCTACAAAGTGTTTTTTTTTAGTGTTGGGCATCATGGGGGTCCCTGGCCACGATGGAGCGACTGATGCTCTTGTGTTTTTGCGTGGCAGCAAGGCTGGTTGGGAGCTGGACGTTCCTCGCGTGGAACAGGGAGAAAGCAGGGAAGGAGGAGGAGCGGAGCAGGCAGGAGCAAGGCCGGCGTACCCGTGGCCCCTGCAGGCGGTTTGCAGGTTGCCCCAGGATGTGGGAGCAGCAGCAGGACGTTTGCCCCCTCGTTGTCACTTCCATTTGGTTCCTGCTGGTGACGGGGCGACGCGTGTTGTCCCTTAGGCGGGTGCGCTGGAGCGGGACTCTCCGAGCGGCCTGTCTGAAGCCTCCGCGGGCACTAAATCATCTCTGCGAGTACCTGCGTTTGCAAAGGAAGAGAAGGGGCTCGAGCCTGGTCCAAGGTTTTGTGGAGCCTGGAGCGGAGCCCGGGGAAATATCTTGCTCCAAGAGCAGCGCGTGCCAAGGCTTCACCCCAGACAGCTCTGCAGTGTCCCCTCCCTGCTCCTTTTGCTTCCACTGTATCCCAGGTGATCACAGAAGATTTACTGAAGTTACGGTGTTGAATTCGTGCAACTTAGATGAGCAGCAGGCCCTGCTTGCAGTCTGCTGCTGGAGTTCTAGTGCCGACTTATTCCGTTTGATCCTAAGTCCATTAGGAGCAGGGGGACACTAAACTGATTCCATCTCTCTCAACCAGCGGTTTGTATCCGTTTAACTAAATTAGCCTAATTAAATCAAATGCTAGATCTAAGATGTTCCTGGTGTTCCTGGAGCCTCCGGAAAAGACGCCTGTGGTTTTCCGTGTCCTGGATGCACGCGGAACACCGGGGAAGCACCGCTCCGAGCAGCGACGTGCCCGTCCCATCACCTCGGTACTGCGGCTCGTGGCAGGACGCAAATCCCCCTCCAAACCCAATGCTGCTCTGCCAGCGCCGCCGGCAGCCCAGGAAACCATTTCCATGCAGAACGCGATTCCCCGGCTTAGGCAACGGAGCCGCTTAGATTAGAACTCCGCGTTTTGGTAAGAAATGTCTAAAACGTTTACATAACCTATTTACATATGAATACAAACATTGCGGGCTTTATATTAACAGCCCTTGTTGCTGCTCATTACTATGCATAGAAAAAGGCATCAGCATTTCTAGTAGCATCTACAAAATTATAAATATGTGATAGAGTAATTACTGATTTGGAAATCCAAATTATATTAAAATGATTGTAGCATCTGCGTCTCCAAAACCCTCTCCATTTGTCAATTCGAATCTTTTATTGCTCGGGCGATAAACACGAAGCTGATGTCTGCTCACATAGTTATTTCTGACCTCCTTCCCCTTCCTCCCTGCCTCCCCAGATGGAGGAAGGAGGTGGGAGAAGGTTTTGCTGCCCTTCACTACCCAGTATATCTCGGCAGGTTTAGGTAGCAGCTTCTGTAAATAATAACAATAATATGTTTTTTCATCCATGGATCTCATAAAGCTTTGCAGAGAGGTCAGGCTAGTGCTTGCCTGTTTTCTCTCACGCATTTCCCGATTCCGTTTGTGCCACGTGCTGTTTCCCCCTTGGCTTTAATTGCTCTGTTTCTTTTCATCTCCCTCTGCACCTCCTGCTTGCACTGTGCACGGTCTTGAAGCCCCGTGTTTGCATAGGGACAGTCCTGTGGGATGGAACAACGCCGGGTAAATAAAGCATCCATCACACCTGCAAGGCGGGTTGGAGTAAAAGCCCGCGTCGCCGTGCCGCGTGAGCGCTGACACGTCGGCGATGACAAATGGGTTGACACACGGTGTGCGGTGCATAGATCGCGTTATTTATTTACTCCGCCGCGGAGGCTCGCTGGAGCCGCCGGGATGTTTGTCAAGGCAGAGGCCACACGAGCCACATCTTAGCAGCGGTTCCGCGAGTATCTTGCAAGCACCCAGGTCCTTGGCTCTCTGGGTAGGTGGCCTTGAGTTGCACAGCAAAAACATCCCTTGTCCAGGCTGCTGTGGAGACAGATACGTGGCCTGATTGGGACAGAAAATACTTTTTTTTTCTCGTTGGTCAACACCAACCATGGATTTTTATTAATTTGGTTTTATTGCCGGGAGAACAAGATTGAGGAACTTGGATCATAGAAGGGTTAAGGTTGGAAGGGACCTTTGGAGCTCTTCTAGGCCAGCCCCCTGCACACGTGTGTGGCACAGGGTTGTTTGATTGATGACACAGGGTGCCACTTGTGAGTTAAGAGACTGGTCTTGGTGAGGTATCTGCACCCCTAACTTCTGCTTTCGGTGTCTGAGCTCCAACTGTTGCTCGTTTCTTACTGGTGAAATAGTTTGGAGAACCAGGATTCCGAATGGGCTATCAAAATACGCTAAAAGAGGGTGTCTCCCTACCCTTCATTTGCAGGTGGAAAGAGCAGAGCCTAGGCTTAGTCAGAGCAGTATGAATCAGTGTTATGGTCGTGCTGGGTTGCGGGCCTGCAGGCTGATGCAGTTTTTGAACGTGCAGGTTGTTACGACGATGTTGGTTGATTTATTTGAGGTGTTTCAGGGATGAAACCTGTCAACTTGCAGACCAGGCAGGGCTGGCCCATTGCAAGCAGTGCAGAAGGCGGGCGTTTTCTCCCCACCCTGGTGAGGGCAGAGGAACTCGAAGGGCATCAAGTCCTTTCAGAAACTCAAAAAGCCTCTACAAGGTGTAAGGAGCAAGGAGCTCCCCAGTGGCAACTCCTGCCCAGCGAGGGCTGCTCCTTGGTTGCTCTCCTGCGCAGAGCAGAAATGTTCCTACGAGCTCCCCAAAGCCTGCCTGAGCACCAGCTTGTCCCCCAGCCCCGGCACCAGCTTCAGACCAGATATTTTCCTTGTAAGAGCTTCCTTTTCTTATTTATTCAAGGCTAGGGCCAGATTTTTTCCCCCAGACTGGTTCTTCCAGTCAACCACAGTGGGGTAGAGGCAAAACCTTGGAGTGAGGATGCTCGAGAGGATGAAGCACTTTTCTGGGGATGCCCTGGAGGTGTTGGTCACCATCGCGGCTCAGGAGGACAAGAACGTAACTGAGCATAAACCTAGGGAACTACTCGAATTACAGTATTTTAAAGAAGCTTCGGGCAGATAACCTGCTTATCCCTCAAAGGGGGAGCGATGGGAAGGAGGGAGTGCTCGGATGGGCCAAACTCCGCACGGCGGCAGCGCCGTGTCGTGACATGGAGGCTTTCCCTGGCTTTTATTAAGTAACGGCAGCTTAATTAAGTTTCTCCTGCGTGCGATAAGGCCGCATGGCTGCATGTAGGTCAGTCCTGAAGAGTTGCTCCTTGCGTTAGCAGCTGCTGAAGACGGAAGAATGCCGGGTTTTCGTTCTGTGAAACGTCACTTATTTTGCTTAACCCCGCCGTTGGATTCAAGGCTGTTGGGAAGGGCTTTGGCTCCAGCCATTCCCGATCGGAGGCATCAGGCTTCCCACCCTGTTCCTGACTCCTCTGGGGATGTTTTTCCCGGGTGCCCCTCCATGGCGCGGGCTGGAACGCTCAGATCGGTGGGCGCACGCTGGGGAGAGCGTCATTAGCTGTTAACATAACCCAAGGGTGCTCCAGATATCTTGCTCATTCTCTTTCGTGAAATGAGAAACTGCAGAGACAAACTCTAATGCTGCATATATAAGTATATATATGTATTTTTTTTCCTTCTGTTTTCCTTGGTGAAATTTCACCCCCAAGTTGCAGGAGCCTGTGATCCATTACGCGAGCAAAAGCTGCCGAACACAAGGGCCAGGAATAAGAGCCTTTTATTTCCAGGCCGGAGCGGGACTCGGCTGTCGCTTCCAGCCCGGTGAATTGGGGCTGAGCATCATTCCTGGCAGCGTTGGACATTAGCATTCACAAGGAAGCGAGACCGTTTTGAGGCGGTTCAAAAAGGGATGTTAAAATTTATCTCCCTTTTTATTAGCCCCACTGTGCCGCGGCACCCAGCGGCTTTAGAAATGTAAGGAAGGAAAGAATGAAAGGCAGAGAACAAATGCGAACGGTGGGGAATGATTTACGGAGGCATCCGATGAATTTGTCCTGCGTCTTTCCACTTTCATCTGCCCCCCTGGACTTCCAGCCTGGGATGCCAGAGCGGCATCCGGAGCGCTGACTTGCTGGAGCCCTGCTGCGGATTTCCCAGGTTTTGCCCCACCAAAGGCTCCCGTGAAGTGCTGGGTTTTATCCTCCTTTCCTCAGGGATACCTGGAATTTCTGGGATTACCGGAGCACTGAACAGCCGGCAGCTGTTGCATGAGGACCAAAGTGTACCGGGCTGCTTGCACACAGATGGGCCTTTCCGTAGGTGGAGCTTTCCTGGAAAACTGTGGCATGTACCACAGTGGTGATTGAAAACCATCGACTGAAAATAAATAAAATGAAATAAAATAAAATGCTAAAAGGATTTTCCCTCCCTCCTATCCTTTGCTTCTAAATTTCTTGCAAACTTGCTGAGCCAAAGGCTCTTCTTGCAGTTGTGCTCTGCCCTCTGCCCACTTTCGCCTCCCTTTCCTCTCATTTATTTTCTTTACTCCCAGTTTGCAAGCTATGACTCTGCTTAGGCTCCTCCTAGGAACGCGATTTCTCTTTGCTTCCCCTTTACTTTCTCCAGGGTATCTTATTTATTTATTTATTTATTTATTTTAATTTTTTCCTCCCCCTCGGTGCTTCCCAAAGGGCTGATTTGGAAATGCCACGTATTGACAGGGAAGAGCATAGTCCAAGCTGACTTATTCGCTCTGACAGCCTCTTTCTTAAAGCAGTCATCCGGAGAGGAGGGTTTTTTGTGTTTCGGAGAAGGGAGAGGATGTCTTGCAGCGTTGCCACGAAGGATAATGAATTAAGTCTGTCTCTTACTGTAAAACCGTTCGAAAATAGAATAGACCTTGAGAAACAGGCTTGAGGATTGATGTCGTGGCTGTGTTAGCGCGCCTGCTCACGTTCCCTGCCTTTGCAGAAAAGTAAAATCTATGCAAAATAGGTGTTCTGGTTGAGAGGTTAAAGGAAAAAAAAAATTTTTTTTTTTTGGTGTTAATGGGCTGCAGTTCAGGGTGCTCCAGCGCTTGCATTAGCTCTTCTATTAACCCTGTATGGGAGCTAATGCAAATAATACTCCTTTACCTGTTAAAAAATAAAGTGCCAGGATGGTAACGCCTGGAGAGGGTTGTTTTTTCTCTTGCAAATGTAGCGCTGCAGACACATCCAGCCCTCTGCCACCGACGTGTTAAAGGAAGGGCCTAAAATAAACATCACCTGCCAAACTTCTTTTTTTTTTTTTCACCTTCCCCTTTTCATTCTCTTTCAGTAAATATATCAGCAATGTCAGCAGTGGAGGGGAAAAAAAAATGGGAAAAAAAAGTGGGAATAAGCAGCTGTTTGGGTCTTAAAGTGTTTCTCCCTTGCTATCATACCACGACCTTGTCACTTAAAAATCACAAAAATGTTGCCAGGGAGAAGGAATGGGGATGCTCTGAGAGGAAGCAAAGTGTTTTCTTTCACTTGGTTGTTTATTTCGATCCGAGTCGAGAGATGCACTCCAGGGTTGAGCCTGATAACGGGGTCGGAGCTCGGATGCTCCCTTCAGTCCCACTGGTACAGGCACAAATATGGGGCAAATTGCCGTGATTTCTTGACTCTCGGAAGCCATTTTCTACTGCAGCTTGGAGAGTTTCGCCGCAGATCAGCCCCATTTTGGTGCCGTGCGTGTGTCTTACAAAAGGGGAGATTTGGGGATTATATTTGGCTGTTGGTTTGTTCATTTTATTGCCTAATTGCGACAAGGGGTCACTGTGATATCCCGGGTTGCTGTAATATCCCAGATAAGCTGCCCTTCTGAAATTATAAAGCCAAAACGTTGTCCCTCTTGCTAACAAGAGAGCGGGACAACCAACGACTTAATTATTTTCACTCTGTCCCACTTTATACTGATTTATTTTTTGCACAAGCGCAAGGGTTTTCTCCTTGCAGTCCCCCACCTTTTCCATCCACCTGGAATGAAAAATTATATATATACGTATATATGTATATTTCTATGCATGTATGTGCGTGTGTATATACAAATATAGGCCATCTCGAGACAGACGGACAGCTTACTTGGTGAACTGGGTTGTTTTTTGGCACTGTAGCGTTGCTGTTCCTAGTCTGTTCTTTGCATGAAAGAGCATTATTCAAGACCCTGTCTTCTCGCACTCTATAAGTATGGTTAGAAGAGCTGCTTTCGCACCACCTATAGCACGCGTGGCGGTCACCTCCGCGTTTCCTCGCCGTGCGGATGCTGTCGGAGTTGGCCGTAGCCCTCGGAGGAGGCTCCCGGCGCCCTGCTCCATGCCTCGAGCCGCGCTCTCACGCTCTCCCGTGTTCTCCTTGCCTTGCAGGTGCAGCAACCGGACGCAGTGCGCCGTCGTGGCGGGCCCCGACGTCTTCCCGGACCCCTGCCCCGGCACCTACAAGTACCTGGAAGTGCAGTACGAATGCGTCCCTTACAGTACGTACGTTGGGGGAAGCCCCGCGGCCGGAGGGACGGGTCGTTGCCGCGCTGCTGCCTTCTCTTGCCGGTGGCCATCGCGGAGCAGTGGGCCGCGGTGGGACCCGTGCGGGCTGAACGGGTGGCGCTCGGTTAGGAGTGCTTGAACGCGGCGTGGGATTGGCGAGCAGGCGGAGAACGGGCGTTCGGGGAGATCCACCGTTTGCAGATAGGAATTTCTCAGGTGTGTGCTGGCAAAGTTAGGCGGGGAAGTTAGACCCGTGCGGAGGTAGGAGGATGGTCATGGGGAATTACAGCAATACGCGCCGAAAAGGGAACGTCGGAGCTGCAAAGTGTTAACCGTAGCTCAGGATTGGCTTTCTGCGGACACTGAGTTGGTTACCGTCCTGCTGCCCAGAACAGCAGGAAAAGAAATCTCAAGAAGAAATGATGCCCCCGCTCTTCCTGTCGTCCCCTAGGATAGTGCCCGTCCCTATCCCACAGGCCCTGCAAGGATTCTCGCTGGAGACCTGGTTGGAAGCCACCATGCGAAGGATGGTGGCTGGGATGGGGTCAAGGGTGGCTCTCCAACGAGCGTCTCTGCTGCTCAGCCTGTTGGCATTTGATTTTTTGGGGGTTTCTTTTCTCTGAACAAACTTAAGCAGCTTTGAAATGCCACGATGGAGTATTTATGTTCCTTTTTTTTCTTTTTTTTTTTAATGGGGTGAGCTATTAAGCCTATGGAAAACGTGACGCCAAGGGCCTGTGGGGCAGAACCAGCGAGCTCATACAAAAGTACCAGTTTGGAAGTATTGCACTATAAATAAGGCCTTTCATTTTGAGCAGGAAAAAAAAAAGTGAAGAAAAATGTGTTTTAATGGTCTCCGTGTTGGGGGGAGCTCCCCAGCTCCTCCGGGTAAACAGGCTGATAAATGCTAGGAATTGGCCATGTTTTTAGGCGTTTAGGGAAGCTTTTGTGAACTTCGAATGCAAAAAAGGGCAAAGGGAAGCGATGCTGAAGAATCTTCTGTTCTAAACCTTTTCTTTTTATTTTTTTCCCCATTTATTTTATTATTATTTTTAACGTGGAAGCTGAAACCGCCTTTGCCGATTTGCTGTGTTGATGGAAGGAAAGGTCATTTCTTGGCTAGAAATATTCCCCTTATTGCTGGGAGAAGAGCAGCCGGGCTCACAGTATCAATAAAAGCGAGGGATGGCAAGTGCGATGCGGGAACCGAATTCAATAAAGTTTTATTGTGGCACAAGCGGGCTGAAGTGCATTTAAAAACATTAAATGAAGCCTCCCAGTATCTGCTCCGCCGGACCTCGGGGCCAGCGAATAGACCGATAATTGAATAATGCTATTTTTAAGAGGATTTTTAAGCCCTGGCAAGCAAACTGCTATTTTCATTGCTCTGAGATTGCTGGTGGGGAAAAAAAGCGAGCAAATTGCCATCTGAAAACAAGCTAATGAGAGCACTTTTCCCAATAAGATGTTTTTTTAATTGTTCCTGGCGTGCTGCAAGGCCTTCAGGTGGCCTCCGGGCTGCCTGGGCCGTCTTGCTGCCTTCCCTGATGCTGTTTGTCCAACGGGAGCAGCGCTGGATTCCTTAAACAAATGGGCACGTGGCAACCCCACTCCCTCTCGCTCCTTTTATTTAATTTTTGTTAATTTATTTTATTTTTATTTTTTTTCCCCCAGAAAAACACGGGAGAAAATGATGGGCTGTCCCAGGGGGTTAAACAAAACTATTGGTACTGCAGTCAGTAATGGATAGATAACAGATAATTATATGTATTTTTAAATATTCATACATATATATGTGCATTTATATATAAAATTATATATATTTAAATAGATATACTATATATATTTATAATTACATATTTTAAAAATTATAAGGAATAAATCCCCACCACCACCTCCCTGAAGCCAGGCATCCTTTTTCTATTCTTTTTTTTTTTTTGGGTTAAATAAATGATTTGTGTGTGTGGGCTAGGAACAATTATTATTAATATAATAATAGCAGTGATAATAATAAGAACTAACTATTCGTAACTACAGGAGTGAGTTAAGTCTTTCAGTGTGGTTTAAACCACAAACAAGTCATTTCTCTCTTGCCCCCGTTTCGTGCTTTTTCTTGACGTAAAGCCCCGTCCGTTCCCCTTACGGGCTCTGTAATTGGTTTCTTTACAGCAGCTGAAGGTGGAGAACCGTGATGAGCCGCGTAACTCATCTCGTTTTATGACAATTATGAATTTAAGGGAATAACTTGACTCCTAATGCGACTCCAGGGCACCCTGCTTGTTCCTTGCCAGCCTTGTCCCACCGCAGCTGATCGGATGTGAGGAAGGGCGTTGAGTTTGAAGGAAATTGTGCTTGAAATCCCCTTTAAACCTGTTGCCCAGGTGCCTTTGGCCTCGATCAAAGGCCATTAAATCACTGAGAAACTTTCTTTCAACGTCAGCAAACTTCGAGGCAGGTTGCTGGTAACCTGGGGCTCTCCTATTTGTTTAAGTGATTAGTTTCTTCCCTAGAAATTCATCTTTGTGGCACTGCTCCTGATGCAGTAAATAACTAATATCTTCTTGGCTAATAACGGAAATTGCAGCCGTGCTGGGCACAAAGAATGATGGAATTTTAGTGGATTCCTCCGCATACGGAAAAACGGTGAACCCTCTTACTTGCTTTGCTGATATCTGCATGTGCAACTAGCGGGTGGCATCTCTCTAATTTGGGAAATATATTTGCGTCAGGGTAAAAAAGATGTTGACAAAGTGTAGATTTTCTCCATATTAGAGGGAAGAAACCACGGGATTCAGGGTGTTTGTATCCCCTGCTAATTCCTGCCTTTCTGTGAGCTCTGCCCCTACATCTTGGCCCCCAATTTGGTGTCACAACGTGCGTTGCTGTTGTCCCTGGGCGACGCTGTCGTTAAGAACAGTGTATATTTCTTTCCATCTTTAATAACCGATTGTCTAAATGGCGCTATTCCGCCGAGCGCTCTCGGGAGACGCGGATATGGATTTCGAGCGTTCTTATAACCGATCTTCCCGGAGATAATATTTATATTTCCAGATTTTATTCCTCTTATCCTTTCATCTCTCTTTCAATAACTGTTGCGAGGGTTTCTTTCGGCGGCGCGAGCAGCGTAAGGAGATTAAGACCATCCTTGCCAGGTGCTATTATAAATCCACAAAAGAAATGAAATACATTTATTGGGTTTTATTCTGGCCAGTGGGGAGAACAGAGCCTCTATATCCAGTGGTTAAGTTTGGGATTGAAGTTCATTTCTTTCAGCACAGGAAGGAGGGGGAATGCGAGTGTATTAAGTCAAATCCCTTTAGTGGGCAAATACTGGAGCGCATCTTTCCAGAGCTAAAAATACAACTTTGTTGAGTTGCCTTATATTAAAAGGGCTCCCAGGAAGAGCGCCAAATGGGTCTGCATGTATTAATATTATTTTTTTTTTTTACTCATTTCCTCCGCTTTCCTCGCTAACAACATTTCCAGGCAACTTTTAATATCAGTCCAGGCCAGCATGAGGGCGCCGTGGGCGCTTGTGCCTCCAGCCCTGGCGATGGCGACAGGACGTGACGGTGCAGCCCTCGATTCTCATCTTGGTTTTAGCCCCGATGCCTCCTTGCAGGAGGAGCTTGGTGTGGGGTATCCGCCGAGACCGAGGCCGTCCCCAGCGCATCCTGCTGCAAAAGCCCTGGCTCACTTCTCCTTTCCTTCCCAAACCGCGGGAAGGGGCCAAGAAGAAAGCCAGGTTACCCGGAACCGTGCAGCGCCTCAAGGAGCATCCCGTTATCCCGGGTGGGTGCTGCAAATCCCGGCCGTGGATTCCAGCACGCCGGAGGAGCAGCCCCCCCGCGCTGTGCTTTTATTTCCTTTTTATTATTATTATTTTTCATTTGCGATCAATCCCGATTAGGGAAGATTTGTGCTGCTGGATTTCCCAGATGTCTGTCTTACCGAGGGTCCAAACTAATTTCCCCCTCAAAAGTATTTTTCCTTCCAACTTAAAAAAAAAAAAAAAAAAAAA
>VWPW01002603.1:29673-66613 GCA_013389825.1 Crypturellus undulatus | reverse complement strand
AAAAAAAAAAAAAAAAAAAAAAAGCCTTTAATCTCGTTTATCTTTAATTTCTCTGTTCCGCTCCACAGGGCCACATAAAAGGATTTACCTGGAGTATTTATCCCGTCCACTGTAATTGCAAATTCCTTTCCAGCTCTCGAATTTCGCCGGTGGTTCTCGGAGATGCAGCACTTTAATTTGCCTTGCAGAGGGCACCTGCCCGGTTTCCCTGGCTGTTCCCGTGCAGTTACCGCTCCGCAGCACTTCGTGAACGACCTCTTTTGGGCGTCACACACGCCGTGCACCAGCAGCAGAAACCCGAGTTTAGGGGCAAGGCTGCATTTTCGAGGAGCGAACGACTCGGTCCGCGTAAAGACTTGCTCGTCCACGTGAGCGTGTGTGCTATAAGCGTCCTCGATAATTACAGATGTTCCCGGTGACTCCGGGGCTTGTTGGAGGTTGTTCTTAGTGGCTGTCATTGAGCAGGGTATCTCCGTTCCGGTGTTTTCACAGCAAAAAGTCAGTGTTTCCCATAGAACCCATCAAAAATACATGCAGGCTCGTTCTGTAGTTGTGCCTGCTACTAGCAGCGAGAAACATTTATTAACTGCTGGAGTAGCCAGCTGCCAGCTGCCCGAGTAGCCGTTGGGAGGAAGATGCTGAGGATGGGGAGCTCGGCTCGCGGGCCATCGTTGGGAAGGGAAAGCTCCAGCAAGTTGCTTTGCAGCGTTTCCCCATGTGCATGTTGATACTCATGTTAGAATGGGCTTTCACAGTCAGATTCTGCCCAAATCTTATCAATTATGAATGGCTGCGTGGCGACAGATGGTCCGTGTTACTGTTTTTAAGAATGAGTGATACGTTTCAAATGAGAAACACATGTTGCTCAGCAGCTTGAGCTGCCACTTATGAGAAGAGAAGCAACTCCCTGACCCCTTCTTCCCCTCCTGTTGTTGGATAACATCCTATTTTAATAACCTGAAAACGGAGACTGTGAAACACTGCACGAGGGAAGGCTGTGAGCAACCAGCAATTCCGGTGTAAGAGGATCCGGCTCTTGCTCGGTGTGGTGGGAGCTGCACCTGTTTGGGCAAGGGTGAAATTCGGATTTGCAGCGCGGGTATCGATCAGGATTTCCCGGGGGCCTCGGTGACAGCGGGGTCAGCAGAGCTAACACGGCACAAATGTCCTTCAGCTTCGTGTTCCTGCAAGGTAGGACTGGAAAGAACCATGTTGGACCTTAGGACCCATGGATATCACGGCGACGTTGATGGGTGCTCCATCAGGTGCTTGGCTCTCTTGAAGATGTCCTAAAGCCCTTCAAGAAGCTGTTTTTCCTCTCCATCCGGACCTGTGGCACATGGAAGATAGTGGTGGAGTAAAAGTGGCACTCAGAGAGCAAGCCCTGTGCATGGCAAGGTGTCTCCAGGATGGTGTCCTCGGATGAAGCGGTGCTCAGGAACAGGATAGACCATCCTTGAAAACCACCTTCTCCAAGGGCGTTCCTATTCTTACTACTGACATTAACGTCTCGGCACACGCTTTACCCGGCAACAAACAAACCGTGCACGCACGTGCAGGATGGGTGGCTAATTTGATGGAGAGCCGCGTGTTGGAAATCTCATTACTTCTACAAAATGTGCTGCGAAAACACTCTTTGTGGGCTCTGAGGCGAAGTACGTAATTAAGGCACATATTGGCGGAACCATTTGCTTACTTGCACACTTGCTAAACTGCTTGTGGCACGTTGGCCAGAGCTGGGAGTTTGAGAGGCTTGGGCGGTCGTCCTCTTGCTTCCCGAAATGCTGCTTAGCATTCATAACATAGCGAAATATTCATTTCTGTGCCTTTAAACTCAATCATATTAGTTATTCCCTCGCCGAATTTAGTGCTTATTCAAATGCACTCCTTGTTCTCCTAGAAAACAGGGTCTGGCTCAATTTCTTGAGTGCAAAGCCCTTCCTTAGTGCCCAGATAACACAGCGTTATCTTTTTCTGGTGCTGCTCCGCCATACAAAGCAATCTAAAAGCCAAGGAAGCGTGCCAAGAGACACTGGGCACAAAGCCTGTGCATAAACTTGGAGCTTCCTTCCCTGCACAGTGCAGCGTTTGCACAGCCCTCTCTTCAGGCGGAGAAAATAAATCAAAACAAAGCACTAAAGTCAACCAAGAAATACCAGGTACCCGAGATTGGCTCTCTTCCTATCCGAGTCCACCGAAATTAGGTCTATGACTACCATTAAACACTGTGGAGAGGCAAGCTATCTGCAGAGAGATCTTTTTTTTTCCCCTTTTGTGTGTGTGAATGCTAGAAGGTTTTATGGGAAAAATCACCTTTCCTTTCCCTGTTCCGTTCGTTTTTTTTTGCCCGCTTTGTTTCTCCAGGTCTCGCTTGCCCTGCAATAAACAGGAATGGGTGGCGGTGCCTATGGCTTTGCAAACGTCCACACTTAAATCCAAATGGCTTTGTTTTTGGATGCCCTCCCTTTTTGGAAGCCGAGGCTTGGGAGGATGGTATTTTGCAGAACTTTGGATTTGCTTCAATCAGTTCTCTCAGATATATACATAGCTATATCTAAAAGGTATATCTATATCTGTTGTATAAAAGATTTATCTATATAGGGTCAAGAGGCTGAAGTTTGTCTGCTTTCCATTGCTGTTTGCCCGGAGCCTGATAGGTACCCAATTAAATTTTCCAATATTGAACAAGAGTAGAGTGGTAGTGTCAGCTCTTCTACAAACGACTATTAAATTACAGGATGTAAAAGTGGCCAGCGATGATTCAGAGCAATATTATGCCCCGGATCTGGGTTTATCGCATTTAAAACGCGATTTGAAGAGGCTGGTTTCGTTCCCAGCTGCATGGTCGTTAATGGTCAATAAGAAAGCTCAAACCAAAAAGGACCTTGGATCTCAATGCAACCATCCATTTGAGATTTCCCAGGTTCCCAGATGGAATTGTGGATATGTCCTGACCCTAAAACTAAGGAGGGATTTGCTTTTTTTTATTTAGCTGGAAATTCAGCTGGAAATTACTCCTGGCGCATGACGAAAAATGGGATGCAAAGGTGACGGACTCGCTTCTAAATGCACTTAATTGCTCTGACCTCCAGCTCTGTGTCTCCCAGTCCACACGGAGAATAAATGAATGTCCAAATATAATTTTGAAACCTGTGAAATCAGCAGCAGAAGCCAAAATTGTTGCTTCCTCTCCAAGCTGACACGTTTCCTGCAAGCAATAGCTTTAAAAACCCTGTGCCAGCTCTTTGCCCCCAGTGGCTCTGCCCAGCATTACTGCTTTACGGACCCGTTTTTGGAAACAACTGAACTAGGTGATAAACATCAAATGGAAAACTCAAATTAATTGCATTAAATTCAGTTCAAAGTGCCTAAAGAATTTGGAGACAGATTTTTTTTTTAATAAAACAAAGTCAGACAATTAGAGCCTCCTTTTCACAGCCTGCAGGTTTTCTTTTAGCTGCAATAGTAATGATTGCATTTGGCCCATAAAAGCACAGGCATTAATGCTGCAAAGAGTGATGTGCTACAGAAAATGTTGAATTGGAGGTACCTAAGAGAAAATGAACGTTATGTTTTCTCTTTGATTTTATTATATGGAGACTTGGCTCGCTGGTGCCATTTAAATAAATAAATATGCAAATGCCTCTTGCTCTGAAGCACAGTTTGCTTGACAAGCCCTAAATTTTTTTTCACACATTAATTAAAATCTAGCAACATCCCCATGCCGCTTTCCCCGCCACAGCCGAGACGTTCCTGCAGCAAAATGTGGCAGCTCCGTGAGAAAGTGCAGCGAAACCAGGGGACAATCTGGACAGCAAGTAAGGAAAACGTTGGGTTTTGTTATGCGGGCCTGAGGTTTGGGCTCGTGGATGCTCCCAGTGGGCCTTTTGGGCCCAATGTGGAACAGCGTTTGGGTTTTGTGGCAGGCTGGACCCCAAATGTGCTTGATGTGAACTTAAAATGTTGATTGCAGTGGGTTCCGGATCACGACTGGTACCCGCTGCTGGAAGCCCATCTTGTGCACAGGTTTCTCCAGAATTTCCTTCGGTGGTTCTGCATCTTGTTTTTGAGAACGCAGGGAAGACTCCAATACAAATACCGCATTTTGTGGGCTTGCAGCACGTAATTTGTCTCAGGATGGCTCAGAATAAGCTCACAGTCCAGTCAAGTGTCTCCACGAGGTCTAGCTTGCACGAGATGGTTGCTGCTGCTCTGCTTGACGGTGATCCAGACTTTGGCAGGTGAACCTTGCAAGCAAAATAACTGAATCTTTTTCTTCCATTTAGTGCAAAATCATCATTCTTTGGAGGTTTTGGTGACCTTTTCTCTTTCACTTGTCCTTGACGGCTGGGCTTCTAAAGGAGAAACACTTAAATCCCATTTCTCTTTACCAGGGATGCAATTCCACCAAGTGGATTGATGCGAGGATTTCGTTGCCTTTAAGCAAATTGACCAAATAAAATAATAAGAAGCCTATTGATTGCTCTTCTGCGCCTCGTCGCTGATAAGTATGTGAACTCATGGGCAGTTCTCAGCTTCTCACTGGAAATTGCTTTTAATGAGCTGGGAATTGTAGCACATAGAAGACACAGGAGCAGATTAACCAAAGGGGATTTTGTTGTTGCAGATGCTCCTTTTTTCATCTCGTTCATGCCTGGACTCCCACACGGTGGTCTTCATGGGATGCCTAAATGTGCGTGTGTGAAAGAAACACCTTGTCGTTTTTTTTCTAAGGAAAAATTAAAAAGGAAAGAAAAACAGAAGAAATGAGCGTTTTAAAATCACTTCCAGTGAAATACGATTTTCCTCTTTATATTTCCCTGCAAGACACGTCCGCTGAAAAGCGCTGACGGGCGGTTCTTGGGTCCTCTGTGTGGAAGCTGCTCCGCACAGGAGATCTCATGTGTAACGGCGTTGAAAATCTAATCAGGAGTGCTTCACGGAGCTGCAAAATCCGGGCTGGGAGAAGCCGTGTAACGGGGAAGCGGAGCTGTCATTGCCGGAGAAGGTCACGGTCTCAACTGCTGCGCAACGGGACGCAACTCGGACACATCCCGACGGCCCTGGAGAAAATCCCGGCTATGTCCTCATCTGGTGGCTACGGTTTTTCTTTCCGGTCAGGTTCAGCTCCAAAAGGAGCAAAAATGAGCGGTTTTGGCAAGATGGACAAGGCAGAGCCGTGTTTTCCGCAGATGTTTCTTCTTCCTGCAACCCACATGTGGGATCCAGACGAACCCGGGGAAGGAGTCGCTTGAAGAAGCAGTTCTGCAGCGTTGGATGAGGCTTGCATTGAAAATAGCATTAGGAGGAGCAAAATGCGGTGCCAATCCCATGTCTCCCAGTCCAGCCTCCTTCTGGAAGGAGGGCAGGATGCTCCAGCTGCCCGTTGCGTTGCTCTCGACGCCGAGCTGTGCTGCAGACACGTAGCGTCACCAGCTCTCGTTAGACTGCTCTGGCCAAGCAGTTAATTAAACCTTTGTTGGCCTGTGCCCAAGCAGGAGGCAAATTTTATCCTCCAGGGCAAACGCAGCTCTCTGTCCCCGTGGGTTCTTGTCGTCCTTCTGTTGTTGCTTGTGGGCAGTCGCTACCTGTCAGAGAGGAGGCTGCGGCAGTGATGGGCCCTGGTGAGCCGCAGTTCAGCTCTGGGGTGTTGTGTGCTCTCCAGGGCTTCGTTTCCTTGAAAATGCTGTCTGTGAGGCTTCCTAAATTGCTTAACCTCCAGCTGTTGCCAGTTATTGCCTCTTCTCATCAGGCCTCGGCTACCCGAGAGAGCTCTTTGCTGGGGCAGCTCTTCTCAAAAGGCCTCCCAATGGCTATTTAATAGTTTCGTGCCAAGCCACGTCGCCAAGGGGCTCTCCCGGGGCACACCGTGAGCGGTGCTGGGCTTGAATCGCGATTCATGCGGCCCCTTGGACCTCGCAGGGTCCCTGCTAGCCCTGCTTTGTGTTTCCAGGTTGCTGGGAACGGAGCCGTGCCCTGATTTCCTTTCCCAGCTGGAATTCCACGAGACGAGTGAGTGCGGTTTTAGATAAACGCAGAGCCGCGGCGCAGCAGACAGATTTATTGAATTACCTCATAGCAAGGCGAGCGCCTTTCGTTGTCACATGCAGATATATTTTCCCCCTCTTTTGAGAAATGTTTTAATCTCTCGATGCCAGGGAGAAAATGCTGCATTGGCTGTGAAATAGAGAGAGGGCACCACACACTGACCGCTCCAATAAGGTGCACCAGTAAATACTGTGCAGGAGCTCAGGGATCCTGATTCCGGGATACATAATAGATGAGAAGTTAAGCTGCTGCAAAAGCACACAAAAGACTTCTCTGAACCTTCATAAATTCATATGCTTTAAATTAGAAATAAAATAGTCTCTCTTTTTTCCATTAATGGCAGAAATGATAGGTCTTCGTGGTGCCTAATACTCAGTTCGCTGCAAATAGTACCAAATTTCTACGTATTCGCCACATATATTTTATTGCTATAATTTGTGGTTCTCCCAAGCAGAATAATATTTTTACTTCAGTGAATATAGCAGCGCGAGTTAAAGGTCTCCGATGTATTCCTTTAAAGTGACAGTTCATTGCAGCGAGCTCCCTGCTTTATAACGATACTTATTCATGAGAAAAGAAGTATAAAATATAATGTCATCCTTCAGAGCCGCAGATTGGAACAGGAGGGAGCTAAACCCTGCGGCTCGGAGGGGCTTCACGATTCTTCTCCCGCAAAATCTTCCTTCTCCAGCTCCCTCCTTGGTGTTCCCTAGTTTGGAGAGAGGGAAGGCAAACGTGTCGGTTGATCCCCTGGTTTTGCAGAGGGTCTTTCTGCATTTCAAGTAGGTGGATTCGCTGCAGCCCCCGGGCTTAGGATAGTGCTGAGGAAAAAGGCAGCGGGTCCTTCCAAACGCCACTCCGTGCGGCTTTCCCGAGCGTGAAGAAGAAGCCGCGTGTCACCTCCCGGCGTCAGCCTCGCAGTCGGACGAGAAATACGGGCGGCGTTGGGAGGCAGGAGATGACTGCCAGGGCTCATTGCCGAGCAAGGGGCTTTTCGGGAAAAAAAAAAGAAATGTTTTCTCCAAAGAGAATCAGATTCCGCTTGCTCCTCGCCGCGCAGACATGCCTTGGCAGTCACGATTGGCCTCGTTTAGTCCGGTGGAATCCATTATTTTATTGCTCGGCTCGTAGCTGGCAGCGTGACAAAGAGTTTATTCCTCTTTGGAGAGAAATCTGACCAAAGGACAGAGCGCTTTAATTCCTCCCCAAAAACCTAAGACATTTTTCCCCTCCTGCTTGCGTTGAGATACCTAATGGTTCGCCTTGACGGCTCTGTCCTGCTCTTCACATCCCAAATGTATCTCATGCCTGGACGAGGACAAACCTTTAATGAACTCCAGGCTTTCGCTCCTTCTAAAGCCAAACAAGGAGGGTTTGCAATTAAGCTGGCAAGGAAGGTATAAATAACTATGCAAATAATAATTACGCCGAATTCGCTGTGTTTGCCTCGTTGCCAAGGGATCTTGCAGTACTTTTGGCATCCCATGGAAGGAGGAAGAAGCAGGGCGGTTGTCTGGGTCTGTTTAACACAGCTGGTTACAGAGGCACCGAATGACCGAGCAGAGGAGGACCCCAGTTTGCACTCGCTTGCAAGATGAGACTTTGCTGGGCAAGGTAAAAGTCTCCAAAATGCTCCTTGGCTGTTGATTTTCCCAAGCTTTTTGCTGGTCTGTGTCTGAGCAATCCCAGGCCAAGCAGACAGCGCAGGAAATACGTCCTTGTCTTGGAAGGTCTGATTTGACTCGTGCGGTGGAACAAGCCCTGCAGCCAGCACCTCTTGGGCCACCTCCGCGTCACACAGAAACCTTTGGGTCTTGACGGTCGCCAGCGTCATCACAGACCTCGTTTGCCCCCGGCGTTGCACGTTTCAAAGTGGGGCTCAGCGTCCGCTGGGTCGCTGTGGCCACCAGCTAAGATATCACCCCGAGGAGAAGGAGAAAGAAGGAATAGGGATGGTTAAGAGAGAGGTTTCGGATACGAGTGGTGGGAAAACTGCTGAGAACTGCTCACTGATCCGTGCTCGGCAAAAGGGCATCAGCCCTTGCAGGGCCCGGCGTGGAGCGCTCGTTGCCTTCCCTGACCCCACCAGTCAGAATCCAGAAATGCCACTGCCTTTCTGCACTTTTATTTCTTTTCTTTTTCCCCTTTTCCCCTAACAAAATATTCAAAGGCGAATTTTGCGTGCGCTTTGGTACCCGAAGCGAGGAGATGAAGCCGTCGTGTTGCCGCTCCTGGAAAATTAGCCTCGAGGGGATAGCGCCGGGGAAAAACATTTGTTATTTCGTGGGTTTGGGGGATAGCCCGTGTGAAGGTTAGGGCCTCTGGTGCCTGTCGTTCGTTATAGAGACATCTAACAAGGAGATGTTTTCTTCCCCAAGGAGCCTGGTGCTTGCTATGTAATACACAAAGCAACGTTTGTTTTTAGGAAACCTTAACTTTTTTCATCTCGCAGAAACCTCCAGCGGACGAGAGTTATTGCCTGTTAGTGCTTTCCTGGGTCCTGATGACTCTAAGTTGAGCTGACTTGAGTGGCAACATTAATTATTTTAGTGAGCAGCTATTAAATGCAGTTATTACGCATTAAAAAGCAGACTGAAAGCACTGGCTTTTTAAGGAAGCTCAGATAAATGGTTTGAAAGGTTTTGCAGATTTATCAGAGGAAAGGAAATTTTAAAAAAAGAAAGGCTTGCAGAAAGAAGACAGCTTTGATTTCTGCAACTCCTATAGATAAGCATAGTTAAAGATCTAATTTAGGTTGCGGTTTGGGGAAGCGTTTATGGATTATTGGCATTTCCAATCTCCGCGCTTCGCTCTGGAATTAATTAGAAGGGGATAAATTTGGAAACGTGCTGCACAAAGTCGCCGTAACGCAAGGTACTTGGAGAGCACTTTGGATAGCTCATGAAGGGATGTTACGAGGAAAATATGATTTGGAAACGGAGAGAGGGAGATGGTTGTAGCACCACAAATACTGTTGACTCCTTAACAAGTCTGGGGGACATTTTTTTCCAGGTGCTCTCCAAAGCCCAGGACTGAGTCCGTCTCCTACGTTCCCTATTAGCATCCCAGGGGAGTATTTTCCCACATAAAGCAGGCATTGCCCTGGCTTCCTGCAGGATTTGGGCTAAGGATAAGGAGATGTCCCCTTTATAAAGCTTCTCCTGGAAGGGTTGAGTAAGTCTGGATCAGTGTAGGTCTACTTCATTTTGCTCTAAAAAAGACGGATCCAAAAGCAGCTGGTGATGAAGTTTCTCAAAAATGTCAGGGGGTTTTGGATGTCCCAAGTCAAGAGTGTCTTAAAGATTTTTGTAAAGTTAAAATATGCCTGTATTTATTTTGTTCAGCTTGTCTGCATATTTTTCCAGTGTGTATGAGAGGAAGGGCTTTATATATATATGTAAAAAATGTTCTCTCACTGTAATAGTAAGTACAGTAAGTTAATAAAACTTCCTTTTCGTATGAAAGAGATAAAAGTAACTGGCCAATACAGTACCATTAATCTATTCTCTTTTCTCCTTTCTCTCTTTACTTCTCTCTCTACAATAGAAGTGGAACAAAAAGGTAATTAAATACCTTTCAAACTATATATATTTATATATATATAACTTATGTTGTAGGCTAAGTTATTTAACAGCTTAACGTTTTAGTTGAAGTACTTGTCATTAATTCTCACTCTTTTTTTGTTGTCGTTATTAAAAGTTTATTCAGTATCTCTGCTGCTCCACTTCCCTAGATAACTCGTTTTTCCTTTTGCTGAGAAGCGCTGCCAGTGCCGCTTTCCTGCCTTAAATTGTTCTCTAGGAGTTTAGACCGTTTCCCTCCTTCCCAGCCCCAGAGAATTTGGGAGAGCATTGCATACGTGTGCGTATATGTATATGTATGTGTGTGTCTATGCACATATGCACACGCATATGTGTAAATATATATATATATATATATATATATGTATATATATATATGCATATGTGCACGTAGAAGCCTCCTGGCCGCAGCGCTGCCTTAGGAGCTGCTGCGGGTGGTGGCTTGGACTCGCTGGGGCCGCGTGCTCCTACACCAGCTGCCAAACGGCCTCTGTTCCTATTCCCGTTTCCTCAACCCCTTCGATTGCTGGGTTTGCCACGAGGACGGGCTGCACTGGCAGCCGGGGTCCCATTTGGGGAGTAGCCCGTCCCCCCGAGCCGGGCACGTCCCGTCTCTTGGCGCGGCCCCACTCCGAAGTGTGAGCAGCAGCAAAGCCCCCCGACCAGCCCAGCCGCCCCTCCGTGCTCTTCTCCCATTTAACAGTAGAAGGTACCTGTGTTCTGTTTATTTATCTATTAAGTTTGAATTACTACTGTATTTAACAGGACATTTTTATTTATTTATTTTTTAACTGATCCAAATCTAGACCTTGGGTTCCTCTCCGAGCGGCCTTGACTCTTCTCCTTCCTTCTCTCCTTCCTTCCTTCCTCTTCTTTCCCTTCCAGCGGTCATCCATCATTCACCTCCAGTCTTGTGGCCTGCATGCTGTGTGTGTCCCGTCGCGGCTCCAGAAGCTTCATTTCTAGTTAAACCACTGGGCCCGTAGTCGGGTTTTCCTCTCTCCCGCGTCCCTGCTTTCCCATTTGCTTCAAACCCTCCTCCAAGGCGCTGGGGGACCCACCTGTGCTTTGCTCTCGGTCCCCTGTCAGTATTTATTACCGCTTGGGCTGCGGCGGGGGGCAGTTTGGTTCTCTTATTTCCATTTCCAGGCTGCTCTTCTGGGGGGACGGTTGGAAGCAGCCGTGCGGAGCAGAGCCCCGCGGTTCTCCCGCTGCCTCCGGGCAGCTCCGCGCTCGCTGCACAACCGCGTTCCCGAGCCCAGCGAGCCCGTGGGGGCGCGCGGGGCTGCCGGGGGGCGTGGGGGCCAACGGGCCGAGTAAGTACAAGGAGGTGGGGAGGCGCCGAGGCGAGGAACCAAACTCAGTGGAGGAAGCAGCACAAAAACCCGGGCACTGCTTTGGATCGCGACCCCTCTCCGCTGCAGAGCCACGATAATTTAGAAGTTTGTGCCACCCTGCAGCCCCCCAACCCCAAGCTGCCGCTAACCCCGGCACCTCTGTTTAAATTTCTCTCTCTTTTCCCCTCCCTCCCGGCAGTTTTCCTCTGTCCCGGCCTGCTCAAAGGAGTTTACCAGAGCGAACACTTGTTCGAGTCAGACCACCAGTCCGGGGCTTGGTGCAAGGACCCTCTGCAGGCGTCGGACAAGATCTACTACATGCCCTGGACGCCGTACCGCACGGACACGCTCACGGAGTACTCCTCCAAGGACGACTTCATCGCGGGCAGGCCCACCACCACCTACAAGCTGCCGCACCGCGTGGACGGCACGGGCTTCGTGGTGTACGATGGCGCCCTGTTCTTCAACAAGGAGCGCACCAGGAACATCGTCAAGTTCGACCTGCGCACCCGCATCAAGAGCGGCGAGGCCATCATCGCCAACGCCAACTACCATGACACGTCGCCCTACCGCTGGGGCGGCAAGTCGGACATCGACCTGGCCGTGGACGAGAATGGGCTGTGGGTGATCTACGCGACGGAGCAGAACAACGGCAAGATCGTCATCAGCCAGCTGAACCCGTACACGCTGCGCATCGAGGGCACGTGGGACACGGCCTACGACAAGAGGTCGGCCTCCAACGCCTTCATGATCTGCGGCATCCTCTACGTGGTGAAGTCGGTGTACGAGGACGACGACAACGAGGCCACGGGGAATAAAATAGACTACATCTACAACACGGAGCAGAGCAAGGACAGCATGGTGGATGTGCCCTTCCCCAACTCCTATCAGTACATCGCCGCCGTGGATTACAATCCCCGGGACAACCTCCTGTACGTGTGGAACAACTACCACGTGGTGAAGTATTCCTTGGATTTTGGGCCACTGGACAGCAGAGCAGGTAAGGGTTAGCCTGCGCAAACTTGGTTTTAGTCTGACTTTTTCCTTTAAAGTTGTTCTTAAAAACAAAAAAAAAGGCATTTTGCTCAAATCACAAGCCTAAATGTTACAACACTTCCTCCATGAGAGCAATGTCTGGCCCTCAGAGGTCTTCCAACTTTTTGGGGGTTTCTGTACAAAATTACTCTTTTAATTATTTTCATTGAGTTGTTCGCTTCTCTGTGTTTTTACAAGTGTTATGCTCGTTTAACCTAGACATGATCCAACTCACTTGGTGGTACATGAATTCCCAAACTGCGTTTTCTTTAGCGTTTTCAAATGAATATTCCTGTACACAGATTTAATGGAGTAATAGTTGTTGCAGGCCTGTGTGTATCAGCAATGCTCAAAAAGCAATGAGAAAGGCAGAATTAAGGTGATTTGGACAAGGAAATATTTGATTAGTGAAATGATTATTCCCCAAATGCAAATCAGTGGCATCCCTTGTATTTCCGAGGGTTTCTCTGCTTTTCAAGGAGGATTTTGCAGCAGACTCACTCCTGCCCCTGTTTTTTATTCATTTTTTTTTGTAGGTTTTCGGCCCTTTTCTATACGGTGCCATTTTGGAGGGGCAGAAAATCTAAATGCTCCCTGTTTAATTAGGGATAAACAAAAGCTACAGAAAGATTGTAAAACCGATGGGTAGAGCAAATCAGTTGTTTAAAAAAAAATAAAAAAGGATGTTGTGGTGGGTAAAATTTTTAAAACTGGACCTGCTAAAAGCAAAAATCAGGAGCCAGGATCATCTTTGAAACTTGTTTGAAACCCCCCTGACTGCAAGGATATATAAAGTAAGAACCAGGTGCTCAGGTCTCTGGTTCACGTAATCTTGAATGCCGTTTCCAGCCTCTTCCCAAATCTCCCAGGGAAAAGGGTAGGAGCTGGGGATCGTATCCCCTCTCCCTTCCCAGTGCATCAACCTTTTCTGGGGGTTTTAATTACAAGTATGTTTGTGCACATATGTTTGGTACATGTTTGAGAGGTCTGTTTTTGCAGAGTTTTTCTGAGCAGTTGCTGAAGAAATGTGCTTGGAGTGGGAGAGCAGCAGAACAAGGAGTTTGGCCAGGAGAAATGCTCGTCTCTCTTTGAATTTCATCTTTTTCCCTCTGTGCACGTGCAGAGCAGAGACCCGAAGGTTGTAGCGGCAGGGTGAAAACCTTCCCGCAACCTAATCCACCTTAATATTCAGCAGCGCTGCTCGCTTTAATCATAGCCCTCTTGTGATGCCGTCTGGGTAAACAAATGCAAGAAAACGCCAACAAATCCTCCTATCCAAGAAACCACCCCCTCCAATAGCTTTTTCTGTTACGGTGCTGCGTAGCAATGAGCATTTTTGCTTCTCCGAACCTCGGATTTTGTCCCTGAAGATGTGGCCCCATAAAAGCTCTAAGAGTGGAGGCGGGTGATTTCTTGAGACCCACCTAGGAAACACAGACTTGCAACTTTTAAGGAAATGCTTTGGTCTTCCCACTTAAATAATGCCCGAGAGACCCAGGCATTGCAATACTGAGTATTTAATAGCCATGCACAGGTAAATAAATATGTCCTTGTAGCTAAGAAAGACAACGATCCCCCATGGCACTTCCCATACGGCCTCTATACCCTTAAATGCCTCTCATATATTTCATAGTAGCTGCTGGTAGCGATACGGAGCCACCATCCCCATTCCTGCTACATGTCCAACTTTGATCCTCCGCGCTCGTATTCAGTATTGCAGGATGCTCTCTTGACACGCGATGGCAACCGCTGAATTTCAGCAAAGGTTTTTTTCCCCCTTTCTTTCTTTCTTTGTCCTAAAGCGCTTTTACAATGCAGATAAGGTGAACCCGCTGTCCTTATAATATGCTAATTAAGCGCATTTGTGTCGCGGGTAAAAGATGTGGCGGCGCGGTGATGAATAAGAACTTTAAACACATATGACACCTCGTTAAAATGTAATTTTCGCATCATAAATCTGAGGCCTTTCCCGCTGACAGCTGAGTAATGTGGGCCGAGAGTCTCGAGCTCTTCCAAACCGCCACGTGCTCGTAGGTGGCCGATCCTGGCCTCGTGGCACCGTCCACCTTCAATGCGCTCCGTCCTTGCTGGGAAAGGCATCCAAGGGCCACTTCTTTCCAAAATCCCACTACTGCACCGGCTACGAATTGCTTTTGCCTCAAGAACCCGTTGAGATGAGAAGTGTTGGGCATCTCCTAGGTTGCCTTCAGGGCAACTGAGCCTGTTTGGAGAAGCATCTTGTCCTGGTGGAAATCAAAGCATTTTTAGGTATCTACCAAGCTCTTAATTGCTGCATTTGTATCTTCCAGTTGCTTTCCTCCTGGCTTTCCTCCCATCCCGCTCCTGTTCCTCATCGCTGCTTACGGTGACTGCTCCCGGTTGGGCACCATGGCTGGAGATTCGCCCTTGCGTCCAACTCCACTAACCTGGACCAGGAGCAGCCTTTATCCTCCGTTCTTTGCCCATATACGCACATCCTATAGTGCATAGTTAGTCTATAGCTAATAGTCAATAGTTAGTCTATAAATACTTCAGCCCCTCTGTTACTGGTGTAGAAAGACCCAAGCTGGGAGCAACATGGAGACTCTTCATCTCTACGACCATGCTGGTATCTCAGGCTGCATTTGGTGGCACTTGAGCTTAGGAGGACAGGACATTTCCCCTCTGTAGAGATGCTGCAGCCCAGAAGTGCACACATCACACTTTCCCCATTGTGAAGCCTTGCACATCTCTTCATGTTTATCCTTCTTTTTTAAATTAATTTCTCTTTTTAGAAAGCAGTGCTTGACTAGAAATGCTAACAAGGTCTCGTGCCGCAGGACGCCTTCTTGTGAGTAGAGATTTTCTGCCTTTTGCCAGGAAATCTGCAGTTTGCACCCTTTCCTTTACCTTCTCGGAAGAAATCTCAAAAAGTGCAAGACTCCTCAGCTTCCAAACACTCCCTTTGTGCAGCTCTTCATAAATATTAATGCTGTTGGGCTAGCGCAGCGGGAGGATCTTCAGTGCTTCTCCAGGACGAATAAATATGTGCTTGCTCCTTCCTCCTAAATAAAAAAGTGCTGCTCCCAGTAGGACTGTTCTTGGGTCTTGGTTGGTCTTCAGTCACCGTTCTTACCATGATGCTCCTATTAAAGCTGCTCTTTAAAAAAAAAAATTCATTAACTGTGTATGCCCATGTCTGCCCAGCAGTTTTATGTTGGAATTACTTTCTTTTTGGGGGTGCTCACGATTGGGAGGCACAGGGCTCGCTGTGCAGGCCGTGTCTGTTAGGATAGTTTGCTGTAACAGGATTTTTATTCGCTATAAACAGATTTTTGCTTGAATAAGACGCAGGACTCAGGGCAAATGTCACCAAGAGGCAGAATTCAGCTTAGCAGCCTTGCTCTGAAAGAGCATGTGGGCTGGTTTGTGTCATGAGCTGCTCAGCTCTGTGCTCGTGCAAAGCGCCAGCTACTTGGGGCTCCAAAGCAGGGCAGAAAAGCAGCCAAATGGCCCATCTGACACCTGCAGCAGGTCCTCACTGGCCGTGGAAGATGATGGGGAATTGGGAGCCCCTCAGTTACACAGTCAGATCGAGGTGGAAAAGGCCGGGCAGCCACAAATTGTCCCAAATGTTTTTACCCCCAGGAAAAGGACACTCGACGCTGCAGGAACAGCCTCCCTTGGAGCTCGGGGGGAGCCAAGCAGAGCTCTGGGAAGCCAAAATCCGTGCAGGCAGGACACAGTGTGGCGTGTCAGGCTGTTGCAACGTGTCCCCTTCATATAAATGAGCTTAAATTGACTCCGGTATGAAGAGGAGAACAGAGAATTAAATTAGATTAATAGATTTTTTTAAGACCAGAAGGGACCGTTAGCTCATTGAGTGTGACCTCTGTAATGCAGTCGATTGGATTTCATCCGCTCCCTCCTGCACGGAGCCTAATGACTCGACTGGAGCTCGAGTGTATCTTCCAGAAAGGCAACACATCCTGCACGCGGCGCTTCGCCTCTGTGAGCAAAAGCAGCAACAGAGAGGTAAAACTGCATTATAAATAAGTGGCTGTCGTGTCCAGCCATTGAGTGCACCCTTTTGCATCATCGGATATTAAAAAAAAAAAGCAGTAATCCCCACGTGGCCTCCTTGCACCTCGTCCTGCGCTTGGGAGGTTGCCTTCTGTGGGAGGGCTGAGCTGTTTCCAAAGCTACAGGAGAAACCTGCTACGGGGAGTGTGAAATTCCTGAGCAGATGCAGAAAGTAATGGGGAAGCAGCCTGATAAGCACTGCAAAAAAAAAAAGAAAATTCTATTTCATTTCTATTGGAGCTGGAGTGGTAGTGAGTGACATTTAAACATCTAAGTCTGTCAGCAAGGTCTAATTTTCTCACTGATGAGAACATCTGTCTGCGGGAAAGGGCACAAACTTGTTCCAGCTTTTTTTTCCCTGCAAGGCAGGGGAAGATTTGACTCCACGTAAATGGCTTTTGCCTTTTGCCCTCCCTCTTCCCTCTCTAAAGGACCCTGTGTTGAGGCTGGGTGAAGTGTGGTGATTCGAGGAAGGGAACCGTGGAGGAAAGGAAATTGTTTTGCCAGGTTTTTCGTGTCAAAATGTGTTGGCAAATTCTGAGGGAAAGAAGTCACCCTTTGCTGCTGCTGACTCTGAAATATGTGTTTTACCCATTCTGAGCTGTCTGTATGGCACTCTTCTAAAACAAGAGATTGATCACTGATTTCTTTTATTTTTTTATTGTATATTTAACAATAAAATGGAGTGATGATCTATTCTCAGCTGGATCTCCAAGGAGTGCAGCTGTTTTTCATTACAAAGGGTGGCGGGGAGAGGAAGGTAATTAAAATTTCATTGTTTTTCCCTTTTGCCCAAATATCTTCACATGGTGCAAACTGAAGAAAATTATTTAGCCAAGACAAGCACTTCTGCAGTCGAGCTTAACAAGTGAAACTGCAGAACATACCCCACGTGGGGCACATTGAAGAAAGCGCAAGGCAGGCAGGATGAGCACGGGTTAAACTCAGCACAAATGGGAATTTCAAGCAATGGTGACGTCGGCCCACAAACCAGTCTGAGCTCTTTGCAGCTTCCCTCCTGATGCGCTTTCCCTTCTGGCTCAAAAAACTAAAGATTAATTGAAGTTCAAGGATTCAGTACTTCTCGTAGCCTTCGTGTTGAGATTTGAGATGGGTAATTTAACTTTGAATTGATTTTTTCCTTCTTTTTCTTTTTCAATCTGAGCTTCCAGTGTGTGCATATTTTCATCTCAGCTGCGCTTGGCTTTCCTGAATTGATTATCAGGAGATATTCATTAGATCAGTATGTTTATTAACAACACCAAGATTGTTGTGCTGAATGCCCGAAACATGGGCCAATTAATAAAACATATATATATATATACACACACACACATATAAAAGATGCTATTTCAAAAGGAGAAATTGTGTTATCTTCTTCGGGATCTTTGTGTGTTGGGTTTTGTTGTCCACGGAAACCTGCTGAGATTTTCATGGAGAGGTTGCAGTTAACCGTGTTTCTACATGCGAGCAGGTGAACAACCCTACTGGAATCCAGGGGCCTGGTCTCAGGAAAGCAAGTCCTCTCCGGAAAGGCAGGATTTACCTTCCATAGGAGGCTTCAGGAATATTTTATATATATATGTACATATATATAGCATTTGTGAGCTGGATAGGTTGCCAAGGTGGCCTAAGTGTGCGTTTATCCTTGTGGAAGACACGCTTGTACGTGGGAGCTGTCCAGACAGCGTTTGTTTTCCTCCTTAGATGGAGCTGCCCTGAGCAATGCATCCATTTGAAGAGATCCAAGTGTTTGGTTCAGCTCCCCTGACTTTTCCTACCATTTCTGCACTTTATCCAGGCTCCAAGGCATTATGCCAACAAAATCCATGGCTCCAAATACACTATAGGGACCTGCTGTGTTTCCCTTTTTTTTTTTTTTTTTCCTCCTATTTTCCATTCCGTGAGCTCCTCCGCGCAAGTCCAGCCTGACACAGGGGGTTGCTGAGTTGTGAACATTGGCTCTATTGGCCAACACTACGTAAAAGGGCCTGAAAATAAAAAAAAGATTAATCAGAATATGAGCGGTATCCTGAGCAACCGTGAGAGATTCACTGGTGGGGAAGGGGCAGGTTCCCGGCTGGCAATTTTGCTACTTTTTTCTTGGGAAAAAGAGTAGTTTTCAACTCTACTGCTGCAATATTGACTCGATTGCACAGTGTGCTTACACAGTGATTCCCAAGCTGGCCGCTCGTGATCCGAAGTACAGGATTTCTGTCATAAACCTCATAGAAATTCAAAAATTTCCCAGTCAGGAGCAACGTTATCCGGGTGGCAAATGGAGATGACTGAGACAGCACCTCTTCCAGCCCCAACTTCTTTTAATTTGAAGTTGTCTTTGTTTTTTATGCCTCTCCAGGGCTTAGTTGTAGAGACCTTGGACCTGGAAAATTTGGACTTGGAGCATATCACGAAACTTCTCAATATGATGCTTGCTTAATGCTAGGAAGAGCTTCATTGGTGTGAAAAGAGAATATTTTGCAAAAAAATCATTCTTTTTTTGTTAGGGAAGTATCCAAACAAGCCATTTTCGGGTTTATGTGGCTGTGAGGCTTGGTCACCTCTGCATCCGCACGGTTGGAGGTTTGCGATCCGTCAGGAATTTCAGTGTTTTGGTCCAGGTCATGATGGAAACACATCTGTGCGCGTCCGAGTTGCCCTTGGAGGACGAGCTCCCTGCTCCGCATCCGCTGGGACTTGCTTTATGGCCCCTTATGCTGAATGCTCTGCTGCTTCCTGCAGTTCCCGCTGAATCTTTGTTTGCACCCTCAGAAGTCATACTATTTTCCTGTTATTTCCCTGCACCCCGGAGCAAGCGCGTGGATCGTCTGCTGCTTTCCGCCGGCACCGGCGCTGTGCTGATAGCGTTGGAAATGGAATCCCGGCCCTTTGCTCTGAGACTCGAAGATGTGGATCGGATCGCAAAGCGCTCGGGGGCCTCCGAGCGTGTCCAGGCCTTAGCCTCTCCCTTGGTTGCACATGCTGATGGGCACCGATACAAAATTGGGAAAGTAGCAGCGTTAGCGGCATTTCTAGGCGGAAAAAGGAGCTTGCACCCAGGAGCCACGTTGCCCTGCGAGGTGAGGCCTGAACGTAGCTGTGCCTTGAGCAAAAGATGATTTAAGGGACCCACACACGAGGCTAGAGGGCACAGAGCTCACGATGGTGGTTGGGGCTGGCATACGGGTATGTAAATCTATACGTTCATTAAAGCAACCTCCGTTTGAGTGGTTTCACCCGCAGGCAGGGTGAAGGCATCCCGCCTGACTCACAGGCGTGAAAGAAGCTTGGGCCCCATTAATATGTATTATTCCAGGAGCATAAAAGAGCATCGTGTTGTCGTAGGAAGGGTGCGGACTTGCAAGCAAAGCTGTCGTGCAGAGTAACACGGCTGGGAACTTCAAACCGGGGCGGTTTGGAGACGCGCTCGAAGGCGCTTGAAGCGTCGCGGTTCCGGATTCGGAATATCCGGGACTGTAAGATGAGCCTTGGGCTCCTCCGCAGCGCCCTGGCAGTGGGGTTTAACACGAGCGCCCGCACTCTACTCGGGACTGCGATGCTTCGGGTGCAGGGGGAAGGCCCGGAGAGCAGCGCGGAGCCTGTCGGAGCGCAGCCCGCGTGCCCGAGCGGCTCCATGTCTCGGCTGGCAGCACTTTAGCAACTCCGGAGGGAGCTGTCAGCATCTCTCCGCAGGCAGCCGCGTCCTTCATGCTCAGGCATTCTTTGTGTTACCTCCGAAAGGAAAAGGAAAAGAGAAGGCACAAAGTGGCTTAGATCACTCTTTTTTTTTTCCATTCATGGAGAAAATACCCACCCCGTTTGGTTCCCCGCCAAACAAGGTAGCGTTAATACCTTTCACTGCTTGGTGCTGCCGTGCGGATTGGGGATACCTGTTTTTGTGGGAATTGGGTGAACCCGCGCTGGCAGCGTGATGGAAGCGGAGCCAGGAGAGCGCTACCGGGATTTCTGCGGCGGATCCAAAGCAGGGAGCAGAGTACATTAGGGCGCTCTGCCCCGCTTGGAACATAGCTCCCTCATCTCCTTGCCTTTCCCTAATGAGAGCGGGCACCTGCTCCCAGCTGTTGCGAGCGGAGCAGAGGTGGAGTGACACGTCCCTGGAGCAAAGCTCATAGTGCTGGAAGCCGGGGGACACTTCACTCACCCCCGGATCTACCTGTCTGCTTCAGACCTATCTCCTACTGCGCACCTCTTCCCCTGGCACCATCTCCTGGACGCTTTGCCGCAGGAATTGAAGCCCCGCAGTTGGAGCTCTGCCGCTGGAATGGAAGCGGGAATGCTGCAGCAGGGTAACGCGCTGGGCCGGGAGGCAGCAGGTCCCTCCGGGACGCTTTGCCTCCATCCCAGTTGCTGCTGTGATACTGGGGAGTCGCGGTTGTGCCGAACAGGAGGGGAGGCCTTGGGATGGCCACCACAGCGCATAGGATGGATCTTCCCATGGGAGAAGCAGGGAGCAAGCCCACGGGAACCAGCCTGCTCATTCACGCTCACTCTTTGACACGGGACCAAGGTTCCTTTCCAGGTTTTTTCCGGTGTTCACTGCTGCTAACCCCACTCTGGGCAGTGCCAGGTTGCAGGTAGGCACCATCTTCTCCAGGATTCACTACACTGAATCCCTTCATCTCATCTACACATTATCATAGTGTTTTTAAATGCCACCGCTTTCCCCAGGTTTGAGGCTGGGTTTGTCTTGTGGGGCATCCCCTACGGCCTTGCATTAGTTTAAATATTGAGATCTGCACATGAGAGTGACTGAGCTAAACATCTCCCCGCTTCTTCCCTCACTCTTCCTACTCTTTCTCGTGACCCATCTCCCTCTGCTCCAAGGTTTTCCTCCCATAGAAAAGCTTTGCTTTAAAGGCAAGCTCTCCATGCAAAGTGGGGAAGGGCGGGCAGCGAGGAAACCAAGGCTGTTTTGTAAAGGCTGTTTTGTAAAAGCGGCCCTGGATGAAAGGCGGGAGGAAAAGGCTGCCGGGGAGAATTGGGATATATGCAAAGCGCGGGATCTGAGTGAAATCTGTTTAATGACATGTCAGAAGAGTTTGTTCACAAACCCACCAACTTTTTAATTCCTCTCTCTGTACTTTTTTTTTCCACGTTTGCATGCAGATTGTGGAGTTCAAAAGGCCCCGGAATAGAGAGAAGAAAAGGGAGCAAAAAGCACTGATTTGGGAAATGAAAGGGAACGGGAGGGATGATCCTGGAATGTGCAGCCCAGCACAGTCCCCAGCTCCATGATCACTTAGGGACAGGTGTTGGAAGGTGTGGGGGTGCTTGTTTTGCTCTCTGTAAGCATCAAATCCCTCCCCCCCCCAAAAATGAAATTTGTTGTCCCAGGCCAGATTACCATTTGCTTCATTCAGAAACAGTTGCAGCTGTCCCCGAGCTGCAGATNTCACTTAGGGACAGGTGTTGGAAGGTGTAGGGGTGCTTGGTTTGCTCTCTGTGAGCATCAAATCCGCCCCCCAAAAATGAAATTTGTTGCCTCAGGCCAGATTACCATTTTCTTCATTCAGAAACAGTTGCAGCTGTCTCCGAGCTGCAGACGTTGCCTCCCTTGTCTTGACCTGCGAACAGCTCTACATTTTTCTCCCCAGAATGCCCAGTTATGTCCAGCTTCCACCAGCAGCTTTGCAGCTGGTGTCTCCTCAGAAGCATACTCTATGTTTTTCACTAACTGAAATCTGGGCCACTTTTTTAGAGGTGCAGTTAGTTTCGGAGCGTTCTGCCAAATTCAGGCAGGGGCTGGCGTTGGCCGCTTCCTCCATTACCACCGTCAGGCACAAGAACCCGATGTTGGGATTTTGGGACACTTCTCCATTTTCTGTTGCTGTCCCTTTGCACTGGAGATGTTTCTTGATTGAAGTCCCTCAGTTCTCGAGCCAGGACTCAACCTAAGCACCCCAAATTCCCAATAAAGTGGCACTGCTGCGCACCACGTGCCCAGTCACTCTTTGCGACTGCCGTAGCTGACCCTGTGCTGTCAGCCTCAATCTGACACCTACCTTGGCTTTCATGCACAGAAGACGAAGCACAGTAATTGTTTACATTTCTTTAGATATATTTATGTCAGTGCTAAAACATGAAATTTGATTTATTAGCAGCTTTTGTGGAATGTTTGCCTCTACAGCAAGGAAGTCAAAGCTCTCTCTAGCTTGCTGCTTTTATCTCAACTGAGCGTTTGATGCTGCCACTTCTTCCGTATTGAGTAAAACCTTTTATAAATTATTCATAAGCTCCCGTAGCTATTCCTGCCTCGTAATGAATGTCCGAATAAGCGTTAGTCCTCAGCACCACTGATGTTTCTGCATCCTCTTGGTGAGGCTGCCCCCAGGTGACCGAGACGCTGGTCCTGCCCGTGGCAATGGGCTCGGAGCGAGCGCAGCCTGTGCCTGTCTGTGTGCTGCAAACCAGGCAGCCTTTAAAGGAGGAACTGGGCTTGCAAACAGTGCCACGTGTTTCTTTTACCGGAAAACAGGAATGGGAAAGCGGAGTAACTCACCGTTAGTCTGGAGCAGACGTGTTTCAGCACCTAAAACCAGTGTGGAATACAGGGCATGCCCCTAGGTTTTAGATTTCAGTAATATCCAGTTGCCCTAATGGCTGATAATGCAAATTATGGAAGTTAGTCTCCCTATGCAAAGCAGTAAATGTATTTGCTGTCCACCCAGGCAAAGTTCTTCTTCTCCCTCCTTTTCTATTCACTTTTTATCCCCCTGAAGGGAGGTTTTCCCCATGTTCCGTGTACCAACGTGCTGCACTCGTGGTGTTCCTGGATGTCATTACAAGGAAGCCCGAAGACGGTACCGGATTCCCGCTCTCTGCAGCACTCGCTTGGAAATGGCTTGGAGCAGCAGCAAGTGTCAACCGGGAGCCGTATTAATTATTTGGAATGTGCCTCGTAAGAGGAATCAACTGCTGTTATTGCCGCACGAATATGACTTGAAAGGGGAAGGTTACTCTAGCTGCTCCATAATCTCTGTGTCATTAACTCCTCCTGTTTAGAAGAAGGGATTAACAACCCCAGAAATTGTGAGGGTAAACAGATGAATTACAGCAATGTGCTTTTATTATAAGTAAAAGTTTCTCGCTGTGATTGCCTCCAGGTCATTGGAAGCTCCTTAGCACTAAAGGCAGAAGCTGTGCAGGAGTCGTGGGAACTGGGGTCCTGCTGAGGTGCAAATCCCTGCTCCCTTCCTCCCTGGAAGAAGCAGGTGCAGGTGTCCTTCGTGCAACACTTTCTGCTGCAGGTTTGCTGCCTCCCAGCCGTGCTTCTGCAAGCAGAAGAACAGGTTGATGGGGCTTCTCCCCATCTGTCAACCCCAGATTTGCGATAGGTTGTTCTCTGTGCAGCGTGGCCTCTTCGCAGAGCAATTTGCTGTGAAAGACGATAGTGGTAAAATAAATATGACTAAAATATCACTAAATTCTCCGCTTGGGAGAAGCAAAAGAAACGCGTTGTGTTTTCATGATATATTTTCATGATGTGTTTCAAGATGTGTTTTCATCTTCCTTCTGAATTTCAGTGAACCTAAAACTGGACAACAGAGCAAAATACTTGCAAACTTGTTTTTAATACGATGCCTGAAAAACGTGATGTGTTTAACAGTAAACCCCGTTAGCTCTTACCAGGAAATCGTACAAACTAAAGCTCTTATTTGTCCACAGGGCAGGCTCACCACGGGCAAGTTTCCTACATTGCCCCACCGATCCACCTGGATTCGGACGTGGAGAGGCCGCCATCCAGGGGTGAGTCCTGGCGCGGCTCCGCGTGCGCCCGTTATCCAACGGCCTCTGGATGTGTCAGGTGCTCATGGATCTCCATGGAAAGGAGCCACGGGCCATGCAGGGATGTTGGTTGGAGCAGGTTGGGGAAGTCGTGTTCTACAGGGGTGGCCATGGGGGCGTTCAGGGTTGGGTTTCCTCTGTGTCATCCTTGCTCCTGGGTTTTCCTGGAGGCAGGGGAGATTCCCTTGCTCCAGAGGTTGGATCTTCATCCACCTCTGATGTTCCGAGGGACAGAACCACCCCCGTGTCAGGGCATTGTGACTATGGACACGTCCATGCTCCTCAAAGCGGTCTGAGGGCTTTGTAGGCTAAAGGAAGGCACTTTACCAGTTTTAAGGGATGCAAAAACACCACTACCCTTAAGTTATCACTGCTGCTTCCACATGATTCCCAGAGCTGGCATTTTCAAGAGTGCTATTTTAGGACAACCTTCATAAAACCACTGGTTTTAGGGACCTCTTGAGCTCCCGGAGGCGGTTTCATCCTCTGCAGAATGAGGTTCCTGACTATTTGCAAGAGCTTGGAGATGAAAATGGTTCTAAAGAAATAATAAGAAATTACATTAACCGTGTCTGCCCGGTCCTTCCTCCCACCTTACTCTTTCAAGGCATCACTGCAGAATGATTTGTGGGTATGGGTTGGTGTTGCATGTACTGTGGCAAATATATATGTATATCTATATGTATACATATAGGCAACCACCTTCCCATTTTAATTGTAGTGAAAAAGAAGGGAACCACTCTGGGAGTAAGAAAACATCTTGGCTTCCTACATCAAAAGCGATGCCAGTTCGGTGCTGCTGCAGGCCTGTGCAGCTGCGGTTCTCAGACAGCGGATTTATTTGCAGGGGCTTCTTCCTTCTTCTTTTTTAACATAAAATGCCCCCGGTGACATTTCCCCGCGTTGTTTATGCGTGTGGGGCGTTCTTACCCGCCTCTCGGCGTCCTGACACAAGGCCTGCGGAGGGGATAAACTCCAGTAGTTTGCCAGTGCATTAGTGTCATCATACATTACCAGGTAATTACTCTGAGACGCTGCTCCGTATAGCAACTTGGTAATGACGCTGTAAATCACTTAATAAAACTAAAGGCCTGAGTCAGCATTCTTTAATAAAGATGCTTCTTTTTCCTCACCCCGTATTGGTTATCGGGTGTTAGTATTTAAGGAGCTTCTTTCTTGGCCTCAGAGGGTCCCATCTCACCATGTCTTAAATTCTAAGCTTGGGTAGGTAAAGACAGACCCGTTCTTTTACCCCCGGATTGTGATCCTGTAGCCTTAAGGGTCATAACCCGTGTATAAAAACAAGGTCTCTTGTTCCTGACAAGAGCAAGAAGTCCCAAGATAAGAGCGGCCCTTGTCCGACGGCTTAGGGAGGGATTTTTATGAAGTTATCATATACAGCAATAAATTGAATGTAGTACTTGAACTAAAAATCTGCCGGGTGCTAAAATACGGGGAATGGAGTGAATGAAACTCACGGCATCCGCGTGCTAAAACTGCCCATGGAGCTTTATAGAACCAGGTTTTACTACGTGTGTGGAATCGTATTGAACATGAAACAGATGCGAGGCTTTTGCAGCATTTTTGTAGCCTGTCAAGCTCACTTTTTCCAAAGGTTTCCTTCAAGGTGAAGCTCGGAGAAAGCAGATGTTTTGGAGACCGATACACCTGGAGCAAGGATATTTCCAAAACATGGGATCACGGTGATTATTGGCTCCCAGCTCTATAAGTACACAGCAAATACAGGCGCTTTAGTAGGTTCACGTCCTTCCTGAGAATCTTTCTCTAGGGAGGGATGTCGCTTAGGCCGCAGTTCAGGTCCTGGTCATTGCAGCAAACTTCTGTTGTGAGTTGCAGCATCCCAAAATGCACGGAATCTCTTCCCATCGGGATATTGGCCTTGGGAAGGCCAATCCCTCAGCTTGGGTGCCCCTCAGCCTCGCACCACTGTGGTCTATGCTGATGGCCATGCGTTGGACATGAGTTTGGAGGATTTTCCATCCCTCCGTTGGCATCGAGGCTGATGACAACCAGAACACCCAGAGCCCCTGGAAGTGGTTCGGAACAGCAGCATCGCTCCCGTTTGCGGGAAAGGGGAGGGAAAAAGAAATAGTCTGGGAGTTGTATAACCCCTTTTTCCTTATTCCAAAAAAGGGGCACTGATGGCCATGCGTTGGACATGAGTTTGGAGGATTTTCCATCCCTCCGTTGGCATCGAGGCTGATGACAACCAGAACACCCAGAGCCCCTGGAAGCGGTTCGGAACAGCAGCATCGCTCCCGTTTGCGGGAAAGGGGAGGGAAAAAGAAATAGTCTGGGAGTTGTATAACCCCTTTTTCCTTATTCCAAAAAAGGCGCATTTTTAGCTTTTAGCTTTTTTTTTTTTTTTTTTTTTTAATTTAGCAGCTAGCTAAAGCTGTCGTGGAAATGAATTAGTGGGGAGCAGCATGAGCTGCTAAAGGCAGCTTGAGATGTTATTCCCCATAGGCCGTCGTAAGCTCAAACCCTCTTGAGACGCCCCGGCTGGGTGTAGAGCTCTACCTCGAAGGTGCTTTTCCCCCATGCGTTCAGTTTTCGTGATGGTGGAAGTTTCCACCCACCTGCCGGCAGCAGCAGCTGGAGACCGGAGCCCTTTACGGAGTCACGGCCTTAAGCATCCCTAATCCAGAGGGAGTGCCTGGAAAATTTGCACCGATTCCGTGTGGAGGACAAACACGGTGCCGTGTTCAGCACTGAGACCCTTCCCTACCTCCTTTCCTTTCCCCTCCCCTTTCTGCCAGACTAATTTTTGGCTACACTTCTCCGCTTGAAATATTTATAGGGCAAATAACTGTTTTAAATGAGCAGATGGGGGAGACATAAGACAAGCTGTTAAATTAATAAACATGTGCGGGGCTTTATCAGTAAGGGAGCCCATTTTGGCATTTCTTCTGGATGATTTGTATGGCCTATCACCGTCGCACCTGGTGCAGGGACAAGAAATGGGCACTTAATAACCGAACAATGTGCAAACTCCTTCCATTATAACTTCATTATGTCAGATATAATCGTCTATAACTAGATGTCAGCTGCATTATTTATGGCCCGCTCCCCTGTGGAAGAGTGGCCGTAGGAATGAATGGCCCCATTAATGGGAAGGAGCTTTTGCTGTAACTTTTCCCCTCCTGGAGCACAGTCCGTTTTGTCATCTGGTATTAATTCTGGATCATTTCAGGGCTGCAGAGAAGTGCCGGTTGTATTTATATTTGTGTAATGGGGAGGAGATGGCAAATAAATCATACAAGCGATCCGATTCCAGCTCCACGGATTTCCAAGGCTTCCTTTTAAGACGGAATGGGACCAGTCTACAGCACATCTTTGGGTTACATAGTTGTTATAACCAACTTGGCGCTTGTGGGGCTGTTGACTTGGGATCAGAGATGTTTGGAGAAGGTGGATTTGCTCCTCCAAACCAGTGGCTCTAGTTCTTCTAAAATATTTGGTCTTAGAGCACGCTTTGGCCCTTGAATTGCCTTAGCAGTGACTACTGGGTTTCTTCTTGCCTTTGTGTGCGTGTTTAGGTGTTTTTTTAGGATATTCTATGACGTGATAATAATATTTCAGAAGGAGATTTGTCTCCTGTGAACTGGGTCCTTTTCAAAGGCGCTCATGGAAATCCCAGCCCTAATAAATGCCTCCTAAATACTGATTAGCAGATAAACATTGTGGAGCCCTGTTGCTGAGGCTGTAACTTGGCTCCCCCGTGGCAGCCCTCGGAATTGAAGCCTTTCAGCCAAGTAAATTTTGGCTTGATAACTGGAAGATTTGCTCGGAAGGCGAGGGCTGCCATCCCGCAGCTCCAAGTGGTGTTGCTCTTGCTTCACATCAGCTCTGGGCAGTTCATTCTGCTGGAAAACAGTCAGAAAACGGTATTTAAAAGAACTTGACTGCCTCCGAGAAGAGATGCAGCCTTGGCTCAATGCAGGACTTTGCTGCGAGCACCTTACACAGGAGTTTCGTGTTCAAGCTCAGCACGGCCAAGCCTACCTTCACCTTTCCTTTTGCAGCTACACCACGCTGGGAGCCTTAAAAATACCAAAAATACAAAAGATGGCTCTAGGTGAACCATGTTTATTTATAATTTCTATTTAGCAAGCATATCCCTTGCACCGTTGCATCCATTCTGTTCTTCCAGATAGGATTGCATGTGCAAAGGACCACAGTTAGGGATGCAGGCAGCCTCCCCTGTAGGTCTGCAGGTTTTTCTCTAAAAAGTCCTGGTTTTGTCTGTATTTCATTAGCCCCTCTGCTTGGCTCCGGCGCGCGTTACAGTGCCCACAAATTCAGTAAGCGGCGCGCAGCAAAACGCTGCTCCCGACAAGTCAACAACTACGTTTCCCTTTATGGAATAAAGCAGAACGGGCTTCCATAAATCATAAAAATAAATAAACAAACAAATAAAATATCCGGCATTTTTCTTTGTGAGGAAAAGGACAACAAGTTTCCCGAATTCCTAAGAGCCCATCCCAGCCGGATTGCCGGTGGGAAAAAAAAAAAAAAAAGGAATTTTGAATTCCAGCGGAATTTGCACAGAAAAGTCTGTCAAAACCAAACAGTTGCAAGAATTTATTTACTGAACTTCAAAATTGCCTCGCAGGGGGGATCTGCAGCCGGCTCTGCTGAGAGGAATTTTGGCAGAAGCAGAGCAAGGGCTTTTACCAGCCGTATTCAGCGACAAATTTCTCAGCATTCTCCTGAATTAATGCATTTGGATCACGTAAATGAAACATTCGTCTTTAATTCCTGGGTTTCCTGACCATTTGCAGTGCTGCTGTCTATTCTGTGATGCAGGTACCTTCTGATTCGCTTAATGCTGGGGTGATTCCCTGCGAAGCCTGCGGTCGAGCGGCACACACACACGTCGGGAATCAGTAACTGGCCAGAGTCTGAAGCACAATGCTGATGTCCATGGTGGTTAGTTCTAAAAACGGGTATTTTATGCAGATTTTATGGATGAGGACTAATAAAAAAAAAGTTGCCAAAATCAAAAATAAAGAAGCTGGGTTTCCCTTTTCCTCATTAATGCTGCTGTCAGAGCATGAAGGCTTATGGGCATCAACCAAGGACAGGAGTTTTTTACCTCCTATGATGACCACCGACATCAGGAGACACCTCCTGCTTCGTAACTTCATGGCTAAGAAGAGCTTCATAACCAAGGGATGGAGCGTTACAACCACGCGATGGAGCGTCAGAACCCCGAGATCTGCCCGCGTTGGTCTTGTTGGCCAACAAGAAAAGAGCTGGGCAAATCCGTGTGGGTCCTGACAGCATCCCTAGGCCAGGAACTGTTGTTTCACCCCCGCTCCCGCATCCACCACATCCATCAGAAGCAAAGTCACTTTTTTTCTCACTTTGTAAGCCAGAAACTGCCCAGGGCAAGGGACGCACTTCATCGTCCTTGTGCCTGGAGCCCTCTACAATGGGGCCTTTGACCCTTCCTGGGGCGTTAGAGAGGTTCGTATTACTTTTCACTAGCGGAGGCTGCAATAATTCACGTTGGAGCTCCTTGCACCTGGTCGTAAAATCCATGCGCAAGGCAGGGTGCCTGGGAGCTGTCACGGCCTCGGGGGGCTTAAATACGACGTGCGCCGAGCTACGACGGAGCCGTGGGAGGGGAAGGGATTTCTCATCCGTTTTTGGGTCTCTCGGAACTTTTCTCGGGAAAGTTCTGCCTCCGCCTGCTGCTATAAATCTGCCTGTGGTTCTCCAAGGTGCACGTGGTTAAATCACTGCAGCTCGGGGTAGAAATCACACGTATAAACCTACGGGGTCGACAGCGGGAGCGTTTGGCAATCATTTGTTTAATTAGCTGAAGCCCTTTGGGGAGACGTTTATGAAACGGCCTTCTCCCAAAGGCTAATTCAAACCTTTTTTTGCTTCTGATCAGCGGAGGGTTCGTAATGCAAAGTGTTTAGAAAGACACGAGTGAATGAGAAGCGCCAAACCTCGGTGACCCAAGTGACTGCCTGGTCACTTGGGCAGTCACTTTAATCTTAGAAATACTAATTCGGTTTGCACAGACAATGACAAATTCGCTCTAGAAAACACCAGCCCTCCGTGCCTGACCTCAGCGTTTTTCCTACACCCAGGAAATTTGGACTAAAACTCCACCGAAAAAGCGGCGGAGTTTGCCCATTTTATAGCAGGTTTTTCTCCACTTACTCTCCATCCGCAGTCTCAGCAGGACGTTGCGTGGTTGCTCGTGGGGGTTTGTGTGTGTGTGTGCGCCTAAAATAACCCTGAATACGATCAATAGGGAGCCCTGTAGGGCTCTGCTTAATCGTGTAACGGTGCTGGGGTTTAAGCAGAGCTGCCCCGTGCAGTCAACGCTCCTGTCACAGGGTGGTGAGATGGTTTTGGCCAAGAATTAACACTTTCACAGCGGGAAAATACAGCGGTAAATCAGCGACAACCACCAGGATGGGTGATGCCCTGCTGCCTTCCTGCCTGATGCCCCTCCTGCCCTTCTCCAAGGATAAACTGATGGTTGAAGGCCGCTTTTAATGGCTAAAATTTGGGGCCGAATGTGGGAAATAAGGAGGGAGGAACGCCTCGCACAAGTCAGCACTGCGTGTATCCCTGTGAGAGATCCGTGCTGGAGATAGCGGTGAGGGGAATAAACTCGCTTCATTTTTAGTTTTGCTGAGCGCTCCTTTTCTCTGATGAACGAGAGATTTTGCTTTTGCCTCTGACACCTGTAGCCATTTACCGCACCCGGGAAAACGGAGGGTAAAAATATCGCTATGATAATTCGGTCGTATTTTGCACCAAATGTGCCTTTCCCTTTGCCCAGGCAGAAGATGACTAGCTGAGGTACAGAAAATCAGGCTGTAAATCCTTAAAAATTGTGAGGTTCTTTTTCTGCATCTTCTGATTTTCCATTGTCCTCTTTCATTAGCGGAGAGCGGAGTGGCTGAATTAGTGGCTCGGCTCGAGGCAGCTGTTCCACGCGCTGCACGTGCTGAGGGGGTTTGGGGTATTTTCGCTTGCAAAGACATGGAAAAACAGCAGTTTCTGTCATCTCTTCCGCTCCCTCTACGATTTTGTGAAGCGCGGGAGCCCGCTGCTGTGTTTTGAGCCCGGCTCTGATCGCGTTGCTGTCTCCAAGCAGAGCTTTTTCTCCCCAAAACACAATTTGGGAGCATTGCTCCACACGGGAAACAGCCTGGAGCAATCTGGGATACGGATGGCGTGGCGAAGAGCAGGTTCTTCATACGGTGGGTGGCGCGTGTTGGGGAGTGGGGCCTTTCAATCCGTTGCTTTTCTCCCTTTCTGCGGCTGATGACGAGGGGAGAGGAGGCTTATTATAGATAATAGCTATTTAGATGCTGGAGATAACTCACAATGCCTAAAACCAAACTCATCTCTGATTAAAATTTGATTGCTCCCCAGCTACCACTAGTTACTTGCGTTAACTTCCGCGCCGGCGGAGGAGCGCTCATCGGCGAGCGTTGGGCTGAACGGGAATTTGGCAGATGTTCGCGAAGAGCTGGAGGAAGGCCAGACCACAAGATCCGCAGCACATCATCTGCTCGAAAATTTGCTGGCAGCCGAAGGAAAGGTTGGAAACCCGAAAATGGCCCGAACTGGACACGGTTTTCTTCAAACTGGCCAAAAGATTGCAGCGGCGCCTGCGGCATTTGCAGCACCAGGACAGGTCGAGAAGCGCCGCTCACCTCCGCGAGAGGCAAAAGCAGCAAATGCTCCATTATTGGCTTTTAGAGTATTTTATTTGAGGAGCGCTGGTATCTCCATGGAAATGTTCAAAGGCACAGCCTGTTCTGAGGCAATACAGCAAATTAGCAGCGTTTTATCAATCTTCGGCTTTCATCACAGATTTTCCCTCATCTTGAGGGCATCTATTCGGAAACGGGGCCCTTGTTCACACGGAGCCTTTTATTAATTTATTTATTTATCCCTTCTGTCGCATTTTGGTCTCCGTTTGCGCCGTTGCAACCTTCGCCCCTGCTGCTGCTTAGGCAGAGGGGAACAGAAGGAAAATTTAGCAAGCATTTTCCCTGGGATCTAGATAGATAGAACAGATCCTTTGGGTTATACAGCGCAGTTCAGAAACACATGGCTAGAAACAGTATTTCCAGCAGTGCAGCTTGTTAGAGAGTTGGTAATAAAGGGCATTTATTATCACCCAGGGCAATGGATTTGAAGCTGCTCCTTGCCAGCCAAGGCGGGAAACGTCGGTGGGAGCATCCCAAAAAATCAGGCAAATTGGAGGCAACATTGGGATCTCTTGTTTAGAAGGGTCTTGGCCTAAGTGCCCTATTCCTTGTGTTTGCATTTGTTGATAATGTGCAGAAATTAGGGGAGTGAGAGCCCAAATGATGGGCTGTTTTCCCCAAAGCATTGCCACCCGGTATCATTTGTGCCGTTGTCACGCATCATTTTGCCACAAATGGCCCAAACAAGGACAGGGGGAAACAAATATATACTGCAAAGAAAAAAAGAAATATATGGGTGTCTTGTTACAAGGAGTTTGCTCTTTTCCTCACCCCGAAGTGATGGTTTGTCTTACTCAACACACTCTCTTCCTGGGTCCGTTTTCCCATGTGTTTTTTTCCTTTCTTTATTTCTCAGGCTTGCCTTGGCTTGATAGGAAGGGCCAAATAATGTCCTGTTACGTTGTTATCAGAGCCCCGCGCGCTTCGGCTCGCAAACAAATTGCCCAACATCCTTAAACAATATTTGCTCAGAGAGCAGCAGCGTGAAGGAATCATTAGATTCCTACCCGTTGTAGCTTCTGCTCTTCTTCGTATGCCTATTATTTGCTTTTCATTGCATTTCCTTTCTGTTGGGCATGTATTGCATTTCCTTTCGGGGCATATATTCACCTGAAGTTGTTTACTGGGATTTGTTGTTTGTTGAGTGCTCCTGGTTATGATTCTGGGTGGACCCGATGCTGATTTTCCTCCCTATCCCAATACCTTTCCCTCACTTTAATCACTTCCAAAATGCATTGAGGATCGTGTTCTGTTTTTTAGCATTCTGGGCCTGACAGATTTCCTCTCATTATAAATTACTCTGTCTGCTTCAGCCGCATGCTTTTTCTCATTTACATTTAAGATAATAGAAGAAGAGTTGCTCTTGATGACCTAAGTGAGCTAGATTTGGGGTTGGCGTTATTATAAAAGGAGAGTTTGGCCTGGATAATGTAAAATATCAGGGATTTGGAAGTTTTAGGACCCATAAAGCACTGCAGCGACTAGAAAAACTCATATACTTGCTCACAAATTGATGAGGCTGCAAGGCGCGTGCGTGGAATGTGCAAGGCTCAAGGCTAATAACATTACAGGTCCCAATGCATGGAATAAATGGCTCGATGCGAAACATTTACAAAACAGAAACATTTCAGTAGAAGTGATATTGAAGAGGAGGGGGGAGTAACCGCAGCGTAGATTGGAGCTAGGAGAGAGGTGAGTGCATTGGTCTAAGTCAGACTTTCCTCTCCGATTGCATTTTTTCCCCAGGTTCAATCTATGGCATCTGCTTTCTTTCCATGAAGTTGCATGCGTTTCTCATGCTTTCCTTGGGACGTGATTCTTTCGATCAAAACAACACGTTTTTGCTGTGCAGTGACATCCAGGGCTTAAGGTTATGGATGTATATATTACACAACAGCAATGAGATTACACATTAAAAAAAATAAAGGATAACAAGGATAATATTTACTCTTTCTGTATTGTGATTTCATCTCTTTTTTTTTTCTTTTTTTTTGGCCAGTTTCCACGTTCTTCTCATGCTGGCGCTGTTAGGAAAGGTGCAGAAAGCCCTTGCTGGTACTCGAAAGGGTAAGGCCAGGTTTTAGGCTTCCAGGTTTCCAGTGTGGAAAAACGCCTGTTCCTCCGTGCGTTGGGTTTGGAGCCCTAAGTCCCCAGGGTGCCAACACTGGATATGTGCCAAAATAGATGCCAAAAACTAGATGCCCTCTGTGGTGCGCAGGCATTTTATGACTTGTTTCTACTCATTGCAAGGTAGGAAAAGGCCAGGGAAAGGCTGGATGCATCCAGCATGGGCATTGCAGAGTATTGAGAGCACCGTGTCCAAAGAGAAATGCAGAAGTGCAGGCGAAAGGCAGGGAATGACCCGTTGTGCCGGGGGTTAGGAGTTCGCAACACATGTTCACTAATAACACACAGCTGCTGTGCCTTGGAAAAGGGGATACATGCCTTTTTTTTGCTTCTATTCGTGTGAAATTACATGTGGATTAAAAAAAAAAAAAAGGAATAGCAGTCAGGCTTTGTATGCTAACACACATAAATTCTAGCTAAATGCAGCCACATGTGGCAGCGTTTTCGAGAACGAGAGCCATTTAAAGCTAGATTGCCCCAAAATAGCTCTTGAACTGAACTCTAAAGCCTATTAGATTAGGCCATTTATAATAAATCCTGATGTACTGTCTATTAGATCAGCCCTGCTGTAATTTTTTCCTGTTTACCAGGGCTCCTATGGGCATAGTTCATCTGCATTTCTAGAAGTGTTGCAGCGCGACGGGGAAGAAACGCGGGGTTTTCGTTGCCTATACATGGTGGTCCAGCCAAACCGCTGCGTGGATGTTCAGAACAAGCTGCAGAAAACCAGCAGTGTCCATATGGTGCCAGCGCTCTGGCTGGGTGGTGCGATAGGGTACGAGAAATCCAAGAAGGTGGATCAAACAGAGGTCCTGAGTGGGAAAATTGGGATAAGTTTGTAGGCAGTGTGTTTTTGAGCTGCACGGGGATGGAGGAGAGCCATGGGCACATCTTCAGGTGGGTTCAGTGACTACGTGGAAAGCATAAGCTCTTCAGGAAGAAAAAAATGAGCCTCTTTAAGTCGAGCGATAGCTCATTTGAAGACCTGACAGTCAGAGCTACTGGGGCAAGAAAAATATTAAGCCTGCACATTAAAAAAAGACTCACAAAAGCCTAAAAGTTGGTATTTCACATACTGTGCAACCAGTCTGATGGGTTTTCAGGGAAAACCTGGAAGTTCATAGCAATGGCTAGCGTGTTTTTGGCAAGGCTTGACCTTTCAGTGGAGTGTGCACGAGGATTGTGGTTAGAAATGTTAAGTTTTAGGGACATTAGTGGTTGGAAATGTTAGTTTTTGCTTAGAGATGACTTTGGTGGGCACGGTTTGGCGGGGAGCCCTGTGCAGTTGCCGCTTTGAACATCCTGTAACTACAGAGTTAGGGCAGGATGACGAGTTCATACAGTTCTGCTGAAGGCAACGTGGTTGTGCTGAACCCACTGGGGCTGTTGCCTGTCTAATATTTTGGGGGGAATTTCTTCATTTTTAAGTCATCACTCCTTTGTAGTGAGTTCCAGAAAACACTCTGAAATGGGTTAGGGAGTGCCTGTAGAAAGCTTATTCCCACGGGATGCGTTTGTGTGACGGGGAAGAGAAAAGCAGCTGTGATTTCTCTTTTTAAATCTAATCTCCCGACTGCATTAGGTTTGGGGGCTTTGTGTGTTTCTTCTTTCAAGGCTTGCTTAAGCCTTCTTATTGCTGTGTAAATACAACTTGTACCGCCGTTCAAAGGAATAAGAAACGGGGGGAAAAAAGGAAATGCTGGGAGCAAAAACTGTGTTTGCCAAATACGCAAAGGGCAGAATTAGCAGGGAGGGCTTGAGGGACCTTCAGGTTTTGTGTTTCTCAGAAATAGGCAGTGCGATGTTTGTCCTAATGGGGCAGCAATGGGCGTAAGGGAGTTGTGGATGTAACTGTGATGGAAAAACAGGAGCGGAGGGGCACGGAAAAGCCATCTGCTGTGTCTAAGGGCACCGGGGTACTGCTTGGCATGGGTGATTTTGCCCAGGTTTCCGTCAATTTATGGTTTCTTGCCTCGGAAAGAGTCATCTCTAGGTAGGTGATTGCGATGCCTCCTTTGAACCACCTAACTTGGTCAGAAAGCAGCAGTTTTGTGAGGGGAATCTGCATCTCGGCCGTGTCCCATCCATCTCAGGTAACATCAGGGCTTTTCCCTCCAGACAACGTGAGGTCTTTTCCCCTCAGATCTGTGGTAAACTGTTCCACGTAAGCGGTGGAGCTGCCTTTTTTAAAAAAATAGAAAGGAAACCCAGTAAAAAAATAAAGGATATTTTAAGGTTGAGCTTGTTACTTCTCCCTGCTGGCTGCTTGGAGGCTCTTCCTATCTCTGTGCGCTCACAAGTGACAGTACGAGTGATTTTAAGGGTAATTTACCCGTTTTTCCTTTGCAGCCGTACCCGCTATGTCTGTTCTTCCTACCCCTGCATCTGTAGTGCACGGCACAGGGCATTTTGAGTGGAAAGTGAGCAGTAATTACCTTTGGAAATGGGGAAAACCCTGCGGGTCGTAGCTGTTGGAGTAACCGTTGTTACTGGGAGGAAATGAAATATGTGCTCGTGGCAAGGCGGGCTGTGATGATAGGGGTAAAATTTGCTGAAATTCTCTACAAGTTTCAAGCCTCCCAGTAAGGTCAATGGGAAATCATGTCCTGCTTGGTGAGTTAGCAGGGCTTTGAGGAGCAGCTAGGAGGGATCTGTCAGTGTTGGCAGGAATTCGCCATGTGCTTCTTGGAATTCATTCATCCCTGGGACTCGTGGCGAGAGCAAGGTGGTGCAAGAAGTGTGGAAAATCTGCTCGGTTCTTTTTAAAATTAAAAATAATAATAATAATAAAAACGACAGCCAAGTCGCTACTCACCAGTGAAGGCAGGAGTCTCTGTGATTTCCACGGGTTGGGCTTGGGCGAGCATTTTCCTGCGCTCTGGTGGGAGCAATATCATACATTAATAACGAACGCAGTGCCCCGTGCTCTGGGTGTCCCTGTGGGGCAGGGGTTGGACTAGGTGATCCCTAGCGGTCCCTGCAAGCCTCAACCACCCTGTGACGCCGTGTGACACCCTCGCTCCGTGCACCCCCCAGAGCAGAGGCTCTTCCTTCGCCTTCCTCCCCTCCTTCTCTCTAACGCTCTTGTGCCTCCGCTCAGGAGCGTCGCCGTCGGGCGCGCTGGGCCCGGGCAGCACGGCGAGCAGCACGCCGGCGCGGGCGGCCGCGA
>VWPW01002603.1:0-29600 GCA_013389825.1 Crypturellus undulatus | reverse complement strand
CCGCCCGCCTCGCACCTGCCCGCCGCCGGCGCCGAGAGCTGCGACCCCGTGGAGGCCCGTGACGTCGCCTGGTCCCGCACGCGCCAGGGGCAGGTGGCCAAGCAGCCCTGTCCCGTCGGCTCCATCGGTGAGTTGAGGGGCGGCCGCACGAGGGGAGGCACCTCTGGGGGTGCCGGGCTTCGCCGCGGGTGCATCGGTTCTTCAGCAAGACCCGTGTTCTTCAGCGTGGGCCCTTGGGCATCAGCAGAGCGCCCTGATGCTCTTGGGGACGTACACATTATGTAGGTGAAGCAGGTGTGCGTTGGGAAGCCAGTGGCACCAAGGAGCTGAACCTAAAGGTGCTGGTCACCTTGTGCGTGCTAAGCTGCATCCACAGGAGAGCACCAAGCACCTTGAGCGCCGATAGCAAGGAGACATCTCTGCAAATTTTGTATTTTCCCTGCTCTGCCCGTAATGGTGGTCTCCAGGCTGATTGGCTCTTGCCTTGATGCTTGAAATTCTGCTTTTTTTCGGGGTGGGAAAGCAATCAGCACGGGTATTCCCAGCTCAGACCCTGAACCCGTGCGTGGGATTTTTGCACGCACATCCAACATGGAAAACACCCAACAGGGGAAGCAGAGGGAAGAACAAGGCCAAACCTTTTACAGTGGTCTGTTGTTGACTGGATTTTTCTTCTCTTCTTCCCCCCTTGCCCTCAGTTGTTTATTTCCACGAAGTTACTTTCGGAAGGTTTCTACCCAAACTAACACGTGGTGAAATGAATAATGGATTTTGGCACATGGTTTACTTGACCGCTAACAAAAGCAGTGGAAAACCTTTAATTTTCAACTCAGTCCTCATGCAGAAAGTGGAGGAAATTGCCTGAGAGGCAGAGGCTGAAGGGCTGTGGTTTGCAAAGGAGATTCCCTATTAATTCTCTGCTCTGGTGCCCATAGGAAGCCATTTACCTTTGTGTATCCTAGTTCCGACTCTCCCCTGGATTCAGCGAGGTCAGTCTGGTCAAATATGTATAAAGTATGAGGGGATTGGAAAGAAATAAATAGCGAGGTAGGGCAGGAGTGTTTCTCCATAGCCTCCAGCTAGTGAAATGGGGGAAGTCCCTGCCCTCGTGGGTCTGTTGCCCCTTAAAGCCCCTGCTCACCAAGGCCATGGGAGATGAGGACACGGAGGTGACTCAAAAGGGTCCTCCTGAGCTACCAGGAGGTCCGAGGTACTGAAACGAAGCCTGTTCCTCGTTGCAGGTGTCGCGACGTTCCGGTGCCTTGCGCCCGACGGAGTCTGGGACCCCCAAGGACCGGACCTCAGCAACTGCTCTTCTCCCTGGATCAACCACATCACGCAGAAGGTAAAACCAAAACGTCTGTCCCGGCCTTTGCCTCTGTCCCTGGTTGCTCCCCAAAGTGACCAGTCGTCGCGGTGGCTCTGCCAGCTCCTAGGCATGACCCATGGGTGGACGTAAGGAGAAAGCAAGGCTATAAACACTGCAGAAATCAGAGCAAAGAGAGCAGGGCAAAGGCAAGGGACTGGCGAGCGGATTTAGACCAAAATGAAAGGCATTTCTTGTCTGTGGCAGGAGGAGGTGAGTGCACGATACGGAAAACACTGACTTACTGCAAAAGGAAACCCGCCTTTTCGCACCTCCCCGGGGATTTTCTGCCTTGCAAGCACAAGATAGACCCTGTAGTTGGGAAGTCTTTGCCTGAGACAGACAGGCTGTGTGTGCTGCGTGTGGATGGTGCTACCACCTCTCTGGGTTAAACTTCTTCCCAAGCTGTAAAAGGGCTGCTGGAATAGACAACAATGCTGCAGCAATGCGTGTCTTTTGACTTTTAGGCCCCTCGATGAATGTTTCGTAGCTCTCCATCATCTGTGTTAGCAGTGCACTAACACGTGGCAGCGGCGCTCAGCGCGCACTCGGTGGCATTATGCTGAGCACTTCTGTTATTAATACGCAGCGGTGTTCCAGCTCGTTCCATGACAGAGGGAGGCCAGATGTGCGCTCACTCCGCGGCCTCTGTGGGCTCTATCCTCGCCGGGCCACAACGGGAATGCCCCGTGGCACCCANCTCGTTCCATGACAGAGGGAGGCCAGATGTGCGCTCACTCCGCGGCCTCTGTGGGCTCTATCCTCGTCGGAGCAGTTTGTGCGGGTCTGATCCCTCCTTGGGCCACAACGGGAATGCCCCATGGCACCCACAGGGTGGTGGAAATGCCACGTTCCTGGTGAGCTGAGCAACAAGACGGGAAGAGACTTCTTCTTTTTCCTCCTCCCTGTCGCCCACATCGGCTTGGGATTGCCACCCAACCCACCCTATCAAACCTAACCCGTTTTATTCCCATCCCTCGCCCCAAAAAGGGGGAAGGATGTTGATCAGCTGCTCGGGCACAGCCGGTACCAATAACCTGCCCCGATGCAGTCGCCGTCGAGGTTAGGGCTCGTTTTGTTGGAAACCGCAGCCATCGTTTGCGTAACGAATGAGCCTTGTTTAATTCATTAGGCGCTTTCACAGCAGGCTCCAACTGTAGAGACATTTTTGGAAGTGCCTGGCAGGCCCCAACCAGGACTGAACTACATTTTTTTTAATATACACATGCATTTTTGTGCCCGGGTGGAGATCTACTGCCACAAGCACAATGAGGAGGAGCCCCAAACCTTTCCAGGAGTGACTTTGGAGAGGAAAACCCTACCGGGGCTAACGGGGCTCTTGCGTTGGGTTTGCATCCGCTGGGCTCCTTGTTGCAAACGCTGCTCTTAAGTCCCTTGTGCAGTTTGCAGTCTGCACAGTGGCATGCGAAGCTCTCAGGGCACCTGCACGCTTGCTTCCATGCCTCTGCAGTGAGGTAAGGATTACTGCCCGCTTCTTTTCTTCCTCCTGCCGAGCTCTGACTGTTCACTGGGTGTTTGCCCGCTTGCATCACGGTATTAGGTTTTACAGCCCTCTATTAGCTTCCATTAGAGTTATTGTGCTTGCTGGAAGATCAGAGCAAACGCCCGCTTCAGCAATTCATTGGCCTCCTGACATTTACTTTAACTTTATTGTTGGTGCCTGCCGTGCCCTCATAACGTAGCAGGAGGATAAACTTGCCAGCGCTATTGAATTATGCACTGCTCCATGGGTTATTTCTAGAGTCAGACAGCAAAGGGAAGCAAAAAGGTCATCTCTGGATACATTGCACTGGCCATACGGTCAGCCTGTTTGTTTTGCCTCTTGCTTTCATCAGCACCAGCCTTGGGGCAGCAGGTGGTTTGCACAAAATAGTCTTTTCCTCGCTGTGGCTTTCGGTTTTAGGGCTCAAGAGGGCTTTTTTGGGGCATCACAGTGTGCACTCCAAGGCGGTCGAAAGGAATTGAGTCTTCTCCCTAAAATGTGTTAGGAGTCTCTGCCAATGAGGATGGTAGATCTGACTCTCTTGCATGTATATGCACACGTATAAGGGAACCTCTGCTAGAGAAAGATGTTTGTGAAGGCTTGACGAGCTTAGAGTGGTGTAAAGTCCCTGCATAAACCTTGCAACACAAGAAGCCTGTCTGCCCCTTCAGAAGATGGCATCAACACCAAGCTGACCATCCAAGCCCATCTTTATGTCACTGGCTTTAAAACCCCCAGTTCAACCTTTCCTACCGTCTTCTTGCTTGATCTGTTAGATCTTTTAGGTAGATAGAGATATCAAAATCAGCCTCGGGCTGCAGGAAAGCATATCTGCCTTTCCGGCCACTGGTGTTTCAGCACATCCCCTCCCTCCCCCCGGCAGCTCTTTCTTATTCCCTCTGAATTTTCTTCCCAAAATATCTGCTGCTCTGAATTGCTCTCATTTTGTATTCTGCTGCCCTCTTCTGCAGCCGCTTCCCTCTGAAAAAAAGGGAGGGAAGAAACAGAGAGTGGTGCTGCCAGGGAGAACTGCTGTTAGCTTTTCCAGGCAAAACTCCCCGTTTCCCTTCCACAAAGTCTATGAAAAAAAAAAAAGGAGGAATATTTACCCTGTCCAGCAGCAATTGTTTTACAGTCTGTAGACGTAAGAAGACAAAAGGCAGTGTTGCAACCAGGAAAGCATTAGCAAATCGTTGCACAATGTGGTTTAAGGCAGAGCAATGCTAATTTGTAAATCTGGCCTGAATCCTGCCAGGATCCTGAAGTGAAGCAAGGGAGCATTTTTTTCGAGCGAGCAGGAGGGCTCCCTGCTGTGGCTTGGTATTTTTTGGCAGGAAGCCTTTTTGCCCCCTTACAACTAACATTGCAAGGCCAAATTTGAGCAATTTGTAGAAGGGTAAAAGTCACCCAGCACCACGAGCAATCCGGTCTGGTTTGAACAGAAAACAGTTTATTTTTATCTCAGAATCCCTTTATTTTTTTCCCATGATGAGGAAAGAAAACAACAGCAACAGCAAAAAAAGATTTAGTCTCACATCAAAAAGAGGTTTTTTATTTTTTGGCATCTTTTGGGAGGCAGTGGAGAGGTTTAGGAATGAGTAGTGCTTTGGTCCAAGAGAGAGGACTGAGCAGGGAGCAGCCAGTGCAGATTTGCAGACTGGTAGGAGCGTTAGGCTTGAGCGTAGCAAGGAGGAAATCATTCCGTTTTGGAATATAAGTTATTGCTCTAATGGGAAAAACAGCACATTATCGGTTTTAGCTATCTTATCTGCACCATCATGTGTTTTAATCCTCTGAAGACGAGCGTATGAATATCTTCACTTAGGTTTCATTAAATCAGATGGGCTGTTGCTGTCAAATTGATGGAAGCAAGTTGTTCGTTTATAACTCAGCTAATTGATTTACTGAGAGGTGGAAGCTCTGCCTGTTATCTTTCCCCATCATCTCGCTTTAATAATAAGCACCCGAAATTGAGGGAGCAAGAGAAATATCTGCTTTCCAACGGGAGGCAGATAAGACGGTTGGAAATTTCACATGAGGAGCCCAGCCGAGTTGATCATTTATCCTGACGGAGAAGCGGTAGCTTAATTTATATGCAATCCGCTGTAATTTCTCCTGATCCCTGGACTGTTCCCCTGGGATATGCATTTCCATATTACAAAGGCTTGCATAATTGGAAGTAAGATCTCGGAAGAGCGTTTCCTCGGCGGGCTGTCCCCTTCGGTCAAGTGACAAGGGGATCTCGGAGCTTTCCATGCCGGGGCCGACCTCCTTCTCCCTCGTGCCCCCTTGCAGATGCGCTCGGGGGAGATGGCCGCCAACATCGCGAGGGAGCTGGCGGAGCACACGCGGAGCCACCTGTACGCCGGGGACATCACCTACTCCGTGTCGGCCATGGTGCAGCTCGTGAACCTGCTGGACGTGCAGCTCCGCAACCTGACGCCCGGCGGCAAGGACAGCGCCGCGCGCAGCCTCAACAAGGTGAGGGGCAGCTGGCAAGAGCCGGTTTGGGCGCTGCCGTTCTTCTCCTGCCTTGGTGGATTTTCCTTTGCAGGGGGTTGTGCTTATTTTTCTGGGGAGAAAGGCAGCGTTTGTGAACGCCAAAAGCACTGGCAGTGCTGGGAAACAGGTCCTCCTCGATAGGCAGGGAGGTGAAACCCAGGTGCTTCGTCCTGGGCTCAGCTCTGGTGCTCCAGAACGAGGCCCCGTTGTAGCGATGCCACAGCAATTAGGATGAGTAAATCCGTGCCTGCATGGCTGAGACCAGCAGCTTGTCCAGTGCTGAATCCATCTGTGAAATGACATGGAATGCAGGGCAGGCAATCTGAATATTTAAAGTCCCCAGCAGACGGGGAGCGCTTGCATTTTGGATTTTTCATTTTTTGTCTCTCGTGCCATTACAAGATGCTGGATGTGAAGGTCAAATGGGCACTTCCATGCATGCGAACAAGTTAAAACAGACAGAAACATTTATTTACACTTGAGATGCATTTGCTGAAGGTGCATCCGATGCCAGTGCGTTTGCATTTAAAGCATTTAAGATGGCTTCATACTGGAGAGCTTTCTTAAGGATTAAGTGCAGCTCAGCCCCCAAGCACTTTATCGTGCAATGACCACGTCATTTCTGTGCCCTCTGGATGAGAAGAATTATTAGTCCTGTTGTCATTTCCAGAATTAAGTGGATTTTTTTTTTACATTTTAAAGATGCCAGAAGTTATGGAGGAAATAGAGCTGTGGCGTTGCAAAGAGTACAGTTAAAATTGAGGGTTTCCTCCTGTCCAAGGCCCTCTGTTGCCCTGAATCTCAAGTGAAAACACGGATTACAGTTTATATAGGATTCAGGTGGGGAACTGGGTGGTCCTGGTCCTCGGAGGAAGGCAGGAGTGAGCCCTGGGACTGCAAGCCCATGGTTACACAGGCCACCCTGTTCAAAGAAGGAACCAGATGTTGTTCTGAGCTGCCCAGCTGGCTCCCACGGCCCCGGTGCCCGTGCAGGTGAGAACGGAGCTTGGGCCCGAGGTTATGTAAGGGAAAAATTATCCCAGCAACGCCTTCTGGATGAAATGTTTTCCAGGGAAGCGACGCTGCCGTTTTGTTGTGAGTTTTTGTTGCAGATTTGTTCTGTTTTAAAAGCAAAGGGCTTCTGGATTGTTTAATATTGCAGCCGCATGGGAACCAAAGTCCTGCCTACCCTGCGCTTTGCATGTGCTGCCAACTGGGTCATCCCGATGCTTTTAATTAGTGCTGCTTCCAGCTGTTTTATAACAACATAGGTAGCAGTCGTATTAACCGTCCCATCGACATAACATTATTTGTTGCAATCAAACCATGGTTCTTCATTGTGAAGCGATGGCGGCGGCGTGTAAAACGGGCCATTAATGTCACGCACTAACCGGCTACAGGACTGTAGTCTCCGTGCCCTTCCCAATGCTCCCTACGTGTCCCCAAGATCCTGTCATTTCTGCTGGGCAGAGCCGGGCCCGTCGCCCTCATTCCCAGCAGGGCTGGGACCACCACAACAGGCTCTTCCAGATCAAATCCCCGCAGGAAAATTCGGGATCACGCGGAGTCCTGCAAAGCGCCGTCGCGAGCCGGTGAGCCAGGCGATGGGCTCTGGGATTCACTTGCTCCCGTCGCCCACTTAATTCCTCGCAAGAGCAGCTGCTCCGCGCTCACACGGGAATGCCGAATCCCGCCTGGAAGCGGGGCTGGGCGAGCAAAAGGCTGCGGAGTTACGGCTCCATTTTCCCCTTGGTTGATCAAGAGCATTTGCAGGAAAGGAAAGGAAGAAAAAGTTGTTTGCAAAGAGGTTTGCTTAGTGCTGCTTAGTCCAAAAGAAGAACTACAGCAAAGACCAGCCATTAAATACTTTTTAAATCCTTAAAGGAAATGCACTGAGGATTTGCCTTAATTCTCCACCTGAAAGTAGTCACCTGTGCTGTTTTGTGGGGGTTTATTTTTCTTTTTTTACAAGCTGTTGTATGATGAATTGCAATAAACTGGCGTAATCAGAGGTTTTTTTAAAATCCCTCCTCTTTACAGCAGCCCCTTTGCTGTCCCCAAAAGCTTTATGCTTTCCACTGGACCCTGCTTAATTAAGGTAGTAATTGCTCCTTAGCAGCCCAGTGAGACCCTGGAGTGGATATTTCCGTAATTTCCAGCAAAGCTTTCTTAGATCTCCATTTGCTCCTGTAAAGTCTTCGTACTGGCCACGTTTACCCGGAGGATGGTTTCTACTGTTGCAAATTCAGGAATTACGAAGTTGAATTAGGCATTGCATTATGCCTGGCTCTGTTTGGGTTGTTGCAGCTCCTCGGGTTGCCCCGGCTTGTTGCAGGCAGCTTTTGAGTATCCCCAAGGTTGGAGACGCTGCAGCAATGAGGTCAAAAGCCCAACTCGGAGTGGGAGAGGGCTGGAAAACAGCCCCAAAAAAAGCAGAGACTGCGGTGCTAGGGGATCAGCTCCATGTGCTCGTGCACGTGGGGCTGTGCTCCGTCCTGGACGCTGCATCCCGCTCCTTGGAAGCGGTGCTGCTCGTCCAAGGCTGAGCCTACGCTGCCCTGATGGCAGGAAAAGCCTCATCCCTTTGCAACCTCGTNAGCTTTTGAGTATCCCCAAGGTTGGAGACACTGCAGCAATGAGGTCAAAAGCCCAATTTGGAGTGGGAGAGGGCTGGAAAACAGCCCCCAAAAAGCACTGAGACTGCAGTGCTAGGGGATCAGCTCCATGTGCTCGTGCACATGGGGCTGTGCTCCGTCCTGGACGCTGCATCCCGCTGAGCCCACGCTGCCCTGATGGCAGGAAAAGCCCCATCCCTTTCCAACCTCGTCTGGCACGGAGATGACCGGGGGACAGCAGAGCTGTGGGGAGATGCAGCCTCTCGAGCACTGTCACTCGATTTCCGTGGCGCCAACCATCTAACAACTACTCTTGCAAAAGTTCCCAGTCTTCACTTAACTGAAAAAACAAGGACTAACCCGAATTTCAGCAGCCAGCTTTCACTACTACCTAACCCGCATGCTTCCTTCAATTCACTTTGTTTCCAGGAGCTGTTTAAAAAGAGAAATGAGGGGGTTTTGTAGGTGTTTTCTTCAATTTTTCTTTTTTTTTTTTTTTTCCTCCTTGTTCTGTCACTAACTTGTTTTTTCTATCCCGTCTTTAATCTGCTGTCTTTGTGGACTCAGCTTCAGAAAAGGGAGCGCTCTTGCAGGGCCTATGTCCAGGTATTTCTTGCTGTTTTTTACTGCTGTGAAGTTGAGCGGCTGGGTGAAGTGGGGCTCGTCTCCGTGTGCCTGGGGTTTGGTGTCCCTGTGGCAGCAAGGGCTAAAGTTAAGGTGACAGGACGGCACGAGAACCTCATTACTCGCCACCACCTGCCCAGACCTGAAGAAAAACCAGGCAAAAACTGATTCATAAATTAGTGAAAAACTCAAGGAGAGTTGTAACAAGATCCATTTGTCCTCTGGAACAAGCAAGCCAGTGCACACATGCATTTACAGTGTCATTGCCATCATGAAGGAGCAATTGCTGCATGCGTTTTCCTTGCTTTGCCTTCTTTTCCTTACGCTTGAAAATTCAGGAGCGCTTCCAAGTGGCAGCACTTGGCGTGCGGGAGGAGGCAGAATCCTAATGAAATGCAGCGCAGAAGGATGCAGCAAGGAGGAGCTAAATTTAAATGGGAGAACGCAACTTCCCATAAAGTTCACCCAGCTGCAGCCTGCATTTGGCAGACGCACGTCCTGGTTTGGGTGAACAAGATGATCCTTTAGTTTTGGAGAGACCTGTTTCTAGCAGGGCCTCAGGTTGCCGTTACATTTATCCTGTCACCTTGCTTTGTAGCACCTGCTCCAGCCATATAAAGTTGTGCGTGTGACATGGGTGAGTTAATGTTGCTTTAAGACGCGTGTTTTACCTCTTAATTTCTGTGCCTTTAGTTTGCTGCCCTTGATATTGTGCTTACGGATGGTTGGTTGTTATTTACATAAGTAAATTTACACAGCAAGGTGTTGACACGAAACCTGCATTTCTGGAGGGGGGTTGAATTTCTCTTCCGAGCACCCCGGTAGCACCTCTATTTGGGGAGCACTGGCCTCGTTCAGCACATGGGGCTGGATGGCTGAGATTTCTCTCTGCAATTGCACCACCCTGGGCTTTTTGTCTTCTTTCAAACCATAATGAATAGTGAATTTAATCCACTCTGCGGAAAGCTTGACGTTTATAAAGGAAAGCCTCACTTCTGCAAAGACTTAAGCCTATCCCTAATTTCAAGCCCTCTTTCCCTTTCATTTGGAAAGTCTGCTTGTGTGTTTAAACATTACTCAGGCCCCTACCTCTTCAGCAGACAAAAGCTGATGGAAGTTTATTGCCTGAGTCATTTAGGCTAAATATTGGCAAAGCTGGTAAAAAAGGACAGTCCTGAAGCGGAGGAATTGAAGAATGAAGTAGATGACCTAAGTGAACCTTTCAGGCTCAGCTCTGTATTATCTGCAGCTAAAATAACGCATCCAGGCATGTTTTCATACAGTATGTTTCCATTTGGAAAGCCATGTAGCTGAAGTCATCAAAAAACCTTATGGGGGAAGAGTATCAGCCATAGCAATTAAACGTGAGTGTAGATATTCCCATCACAGGCCACTTTTTACCCTTTACCACCCAGTGAAGTATTTTGTCTGGCTGAGGCAATCGAGCAGCTTTTGCAATGATCTTAGATGGTGAATCCTGGATCTGGTGAAGTCCATGGGAGACGGGAGCTCCCTGGGAAGCATGCCAGGAGATGTGCAGTGACTGCAAAAACCAGAAACGCAGCCGAAAACAGGTAGATTTGGGAAGACAGTAATTGCTAATATCAGTTTTAGTCGGTTGCTTGGGCTGACACACGTAAAAGAAGTCATGAGACAGCCCCCATGAGAATGGAGATATAAAGCCCTCTTGAGCACAAACCAAATGAATAAAATAAACAGTGAGTAAAGCTGAACTGGAAATTTGGTAATGTATTCAGATGTGAGACTATGGGGAAGCAGTATCAGATTATCATCTTATCTCTCTGGGTGATTCCGTAATTAAAACAAATATTGATTTAATTTGCCTGTAAAATGTCATAACGTTTGTTGAGTTAAAAGCTCAGGGATTTTATTTACTGGAGATAGAGATTATGGATGCTCTTACTTTTGTTGTGAATCTAGTAAAATCTCTCTTTCTCTGTCGAAAGCCCAGCAAAAGAGCAACCAAAGAGTGACATGATCAAGTCATATTAATATAGTAGAGATTTAAACACACAATGCCTAGGGATGTGTAAATCATGGTGGTATTTAAGTAATATCAATTAATTCAGGTCTGGTTGGCCAAGGAGGCTCCAGGTTGATGGTGGGTGGTTTCTTCTGCGGAGGGATGATGATCAAATTGGCCATGTTGAGTCTTCTTTGCATCTTCGCCTATGATGTGAGGTGTCCAGTCTCTTAGCAAACCACAGTGTCCTCCACGAGCTGGTTTGGGTCTCTCGCAGACATGATTTGTCCCCCTAAGGCGGGCGTCTAAGGTAGGTAGAGTGAATTGCCATGGAAAGGGGCTTGTCTGCCGCTGAGGAAGGAGATCTTGGAGCGCCTCGGGGCTGCTGTGCTCACTGCCTGCCCTGCACCGGCTTTTGGGCTGGGTGTCATGGGGCTGGGTGTCATCGTTAAAGCGCCCGGAATAAACCCATGGAACCGCAGCTGCGCGGAGCTCTTCCAGCAGCCTGCTTTGTGAGAGCGACACGTTGGCCTGCAAGCATCAAAGCGCCCCCAACTTTCATTTAATACAATTAAAAGGACGTCGGGAAAGGAGCGCGGCTCGCCACGGGGCGCCTGCGGCTTGCTAGCCCTTTGTTAAAGCTCTGTGAACTTAATATATTTCCCAGCGTGCGGGACCCGCGCTTGATCCGTGCCAGCAAGAGGAGGCGAATAGAAATGCCCTGCCCTGCGCGTCGCCGCCGCAGCGAGCCCCTTGGGAGGGCAAAGGAGGATCAAAGCTTCGACGCGGGCTTTGTTGCAGGCGTCGAAAACGCCGCGCGTAAATATTCATGCGTAGGGCTCGATGTCCCTCTGCCCAGGGCTGAGCTGCATGCTGAGATTCTCACCTGTAATGTGGCAAAACTGGAAAAAACGCAGGGTTTTCCATAGGGAAAAGCCCTCCTCTAGACAGCTGTAGGGGTCGGGGGAAGCGTCCCTTGGATGGGGCAGCAGGAAGAGAGGATGGATGTCACGGGCTCCCTAGGAGTGCTGGTTCTTCTGTCAAATAAACACTCGCTGTTTGCGAGCCAGTTTCCTCTCCATGGCTTTGCTCCTGGCCCTGCTGTAATTATTCTCACTGTTGCTTGTGTAGTCTCAAATCCCAAACAGTGGGACAGCGAATGCGAGATGATTCATAAATGCAGTTCTCAGCATATTCAGCAGGGAGGATCTCATTAGATGAAAAGGATCGTCTGTTATTTCCTTCTTCCCAATCAATTCCTTTTATTTCAGTCCTTTGGATGCCTTCTGACCTTAAAATATTCTTCCTGGTAGACTAAGCGAAGCAAAACCGTAACCCGTAATTTGTAACCTTCTTTTGTTTCTCCTGGTTTGTGTGTGTGTGTGTGTGTGCTCCATTGGGAGATTATTGGTAGTTCAAAGCCAGGATTGCAAGCCTTGCACGCCTCGTGCTGGATCATTATTTTCCCCATTAAGCATTTTGTGGACGGCCTAATTTTAATAAAGGTCAGTGCCTTTACTCCTGTTGCAGCGCCTTCCCAGGCCGTTTACGCAGTGTTGCCAACCGTTCCCGTGCAGAAGACTAGCAGGAGGCACCTGAAGGACTTGTTTATTTTTAAGCGTGCCTTGCCTTTCCCACAAATTCATTCCAAGGGCACCCTGCTGCATTTCAGGGAGGATGGCGATGGCCTCGTTGCTTTGGAAGAAGCCTTGGAGACTGCCTGGGCTTCCCGCTGAGAAGCGGTCTCCTGTGTTTGGACCCCAGACACCCTTTAATTGGGACTGAGAAGAGAAAGCTGTAAGAAGAAGAACTTGGTGAGGGCGGAGAGCCGCAGAGAGAGGTTGGAAGGCAGTTCCCAGCCAGGAAACAGAACTTGGTGACATTTTCCTCGTTTAACAGCAACACACGCAATAAGGGCTCATGCGTTTTTGATGCGAAGTCCCACGTAGCAGCAGAGCTTGACGTGTGATCCCTGCATATGGGGCACAGACTCCTGTACATTTCCTACCCTGAAAAGGCCAAGAGTATCCCGAGCTGGTCCCTTTCTATGCGCTCTCCTTGCCAGGATGGCATCTCCCGGCGTGCCTGCATCCAAGGCGTCCCTTGGATCAGCAGCATTCGCTTGGACTGCACCAATATATTCCCAGCTAATGCGAGTTTCTCCTCTAATGGGGCTTTTCTTTCATGGCTAGAGGCAGCAGGAGCCCAACTTGCAGCTGAGCTCGCCCTCAAAGAAATTGATTGTGTCTTTAACTCAATTAGTTCAGAGTCTTGCGGATAATGACAGCTTAAGGAAAGGGTTTGTTTTAGCACAGGGTGTTTCATATGAATGCGGAGAAAAATAAGCTGTCCTTGAGCAAGGAAGCAGGCAGGCTCTTTAAAAAAAAATCATTTTCCAATAGGAAAAAGGGAATAATGTTGTGATTCTTAAACCACATCCACATTTCGGAGTAAACCCCTCCGTAGGGTTTTCCATTTTCATTGCCCACTGCGGACCTGAAAGGGCTTTTGTGCAGTTTTTTTTTCCCTCCACTGATTTGCAGCAAAACCTCAAGCCACTGTTAACGAGCGGGCTAATAATGTTTGTGCTTGCTGTGCACCGTGGTGAGGATGAGGATGGTGATGCATTTGCTCGGGGGCAGCACCCACAGGCCTGAAAACAGCAAGTTTGAACCTAAGTTGAATCGTAGCACCCAGGAACCAGGGTTTTCTCAAGCACCCTTGGAAATGTCCTGGGCTTTTCTGTTCGTGCATCAGCTGTCGGCTGGACGAGAGGTAATGAGCAGGACGGGTGTTTTCTGAGCGGGTTTTCTGAGCTCAGGGCCGTGTTTGGAAACGCAGCGTGTTCCCAAACTGCCAGGAGAGCCCTGAGATGAGCGGGTCCAGCAGCTCCCCGTGTTCTCCAGCACCAACTCCCAGCTAAAAGCGGATTCTGCATCGCAAAACGCGGCTTTCGTCCAAGTGCCTTGGGGCTGGTACAAAGATACATAACTAGATGCGTGTGATATCAATGAATATATACATGTATACCCTGCTAGGTTGAAGCGCTGTGTGGCTTAGCCAGACACTCTCACCAGGCATTTCTAGAGGGGGGGAAGATAAAAATTAATGAACAAGCAAAATTCACGTTTACAGAACGAAGCAGCTGTCACAAAGGAAATCAATGGGATATGTAGGATCAGCCTTTTAGTAGTGTATAATTGCTGTAAGACACCTAATTAGTTGCCTTTTGACAATACATGTTTTAATACCGATTTGTGAGTGTCTGAAAAGGAAGTTTCACGTTTTGTGACTGTTTTGTAACCTCAGGATAAAACCGAGAAACCGTGAGCATCTGCCCTTGTTTGGGAAAATTCTTCTCTGCAAGTTAATAGCTTTCATGTATTTACACTGGATTCCCACTCCTTGGTGTTGTGTAATTGCACGATGAAGATCCACCATGCAGGGATTTATCTTCCATGCTTGTTCTTGCTCTCCTCTTGGCGTCCTGTTACAGCCTCTGTTACAAATAGACCCCTGGGCTCAGCCTAAATGCAGAGGCAAAGGCCAGTCCTTGTCCTGCGTGCCGGCATTCCCGCAGTCCAGGCTCTCCTGCCAGACTTTTCCCAGTTGGGATCCCTCTCTCCAGAGGCTCTGTTGCTTTAACAGCTGTTTTGTTTCATTTAAACACCTACCTCAGCTCCTGTCCAGAATGCAAACATTTCATTAGCACCTCATCTCCTTGGCCTCAGCCCGCAGCACTCAGCCCTAATGAAGTGCTGCGCTCCGAGACGTAATGCGGCGAAGGGAGCACTTGATTAATGCACCCAGGCAGGTGAGGGGAGCGACCCTCGGGGAAAAGCGCCGCGCTAAATTCATCTCTGATGTAATGCCAGCGAAGACGGTCGCAGCCGCATCGCCTCCGGGCGTCTGACCCCAAGTCCTTGGGAAGCTTTCTGCAGAGTTTGCATCCGAGTCCCCCGTCCAAAGCGACGCCGAGCGGCTGCTTCGGGTTTGCCGCTTGGAGAGGGTGCCAGCCCCAACCAGCAGCCGTCCGACCGGGAATCCGGGTGCTGCAGCCAAAGGCCCAACCGATGCTCCTGCTCAAGCACTGCAGACACACACATGCACACCCTCTGTTCAAAAAACAAAAGATAAATAAATAAAACGCACATAAGAAAATAATATTTCTGGAAAAAAATCCTTGCAGCAGATGTTTCGCCCTAACACAAATAGTTTGGCATCTGTTTCGTGTTTAGGCAAACACGCGTTACCTTGCCGTCTGAGGCCAGGAGCTAGATCTGGTACAAAAAGTGACTCCCTGCACCATTCAAGCACTTAGAAAAGTATTCAGCGTGTTGTTTAGCAAAGATTTAAAGACCCCATTAGTAGCTGAGCTAAGTGAACGGAATGCAAATTGTGTTCTGCATTGAAAGGGGAGAAAAAACATCCTTATTTTCTGCTTTCCATGAATATAAGGTCTTTTTAAGAAAACACTGTGCATAGGACCTGCATGGTGAAATAGTCCTTTTTGATCACCGGAAAAGAATAACGCTTCCTTTCCAGTCTATAAAGAGATAAGCTACCAAAGTAAACTGCAGAAAGGCATTAAGAGCTACAGAGGTTTTTAAAAAAACAGGCATACTTAAATACTATGGATTTTTAATATTTCTTTCTCACCGTTCAAGGTAACGGGTTTATTTTAGGTGCACATGCCAAGTGCGCTAAGATCTCTTTTTCCCCCTACTCTTTAGGAAAATGAGTTTGATGATCAGTTTAAGCAATTGATTTATGGTTAATACAGCAAGGGAGAAAGGGACCCCAGCTCTGGGTTGCAAAGGCTTGACAGCAAACAGAGTTTTGCTGCCTGATACCACCAAAAACAGCTCCCAGCCTGCGGCAAAGCTCGTCCCATGGAATTCGGCCGGGGTTTTGCCCTTGGTGTCCGTGTTGGGTTATCCGCGTGCTGGCAGTAACGCCCACGGGCAATCCCTGCAGATTCCCAGCATTTGCATTTGCTGCAGTGGGTGGAAGCATTGGCTACCCCATGCCCCAGGTAACCAAGGCCTGAGGCTCGGGAGAAACCTTGTCCATAAATCACGGCGTTGGGGAGTAGCTGCCAGAGGGGATGAAGAGCTGCTTGAGGCCAAGGAGAGCTTTGGCACAGAAACAAGTGAGTTAATTGGCCACGAATAAATTGGGGTTGGAGAGGAGGAAGTTTTTACTGTGAAAGGAGCCTGATTCTGGCTCAGCCTTCCAATAGGAGGGTGGTGGTATGAAAAACCTTCCAGCCTGAAGGACTTTGGGGGCTAAAAAGTCTTGGGCATGTGACAAGAGTCTTCACTCTGCATACAAGAGCAGGGAGCTGTGGTTGATGGCCAAGTTGATGGCCGTGTGTAACCGGCGTGCCTGGTTTCAATAAAAACCAATGTTGGTTTCAAGTAGTTGGCCAGCTGGGGTTAGTAACTAGGTGGGGACGTTGGGTCAAGCAAAAACCTCAGGTTGGGTAGGTCAAGTGATGACATTTATAAGGCTGGCGCAGTTCTGTGCGATCCTCATGCACATCTGGATTAATCTGTGGAAAGTCCCACATGGGAGAGCACCTTGTCCTAGGCAGCCTGGAGCACGAGGGGCCCTGTGGGAAGCACTGGAGTTGTTGCCCTGCTGACGGCAGCGAATGGAAGTGGTACTGAGCTTGGGTGGTATCTTGAGCTCTGAAGGCACCTGCTGGTTTTGTGCATGAAGGAAGAGCCGAGGAACATGAGGAGTGAAACTCTCTGTGTCCTCACAAGAGCCTGCCGGGGGTCCTCTGGAGAGGGTGGTNAGCCGAGGAACATGAGGAGTGAAACTCTGTCCTCACAAGAGCCTGCCAGGGGTTATGTGGTGGGAAACGTCCTCTGGAGAGGGTGGCCCCTGCAGACCTTGGACATTAGATACCTTTCTTGGGTGCCCCAACCGGACCACTGAATTTTGGCACTGCCCACGAGTCACAAATGGGTTTTGAAATCTGTTTGAACATAAAATCCGTTGCCCCAGCGACTTCCCTATCTCCCTCCTTCCTTAACTCTTGTTCCTCCTTAACTCTGAACCCGGTGCCACAAACCCCTGCCTCCTTTGAACCCCAACCCAAGGTTTTCCTCCCTCACATGCAATGCGATGAATGATGAGCTCGGTTGCAAGTTAGCACGGTGGCGGGTGGGGAGGTGGCACCTTGTCCCACAAACTGCTGGGTGAGGAGGAGGGGATTGAGAGGATGAATGCGGGTCTTGGTGGTGCTCTCGGGCCCGCGCGAGCCCTTCGTGATTCGGTGTCGCTGCTTTGCAGGCCATGGTGGAGACGGTGAACAACCTGCTGCAGCCCCAGGCCCTCGGCGCATGGCGGGACCTCAATGCCAGCGAGCAGCAGCAGGCGGCCACCAAGCTGCTGGACACCGTGGAGGACAGCGCCTTCGTGCTGGCCGATAACCTGCTGAAGACGGACATCGTCCGCGAGAACACCGACAACATCCGTAAGCGCCCAGAAAGGGGAGCAAAGGCTGGGAAACTTGGTGAAAATCTTCACCCCAAAATTAATTAGAGAGCAACCAGGGAGATCCATCGCGGGTTTTGGTTGGAAATACTTAGCACAAGCCTCTGCAGAGGAGTCCGCAGGTCTAAGACATCCCTCTGCCCCCAAAGCCCGTGGAAAATGAGCACCTCTGTTCCTGCTTCTCGCTTTGCATGTGAAGTCTGCGCGAGAGGGAAGGCTGCGCTGGAGTCTTTGGGGAGCTCGCTCCTTGTTGTAACACACTTGTGTTGCATTTCATACCAATCTGTGTCTTCATTTAGCTGATTGTTGACTTTAATTAAAAAAAACAAGCACAAAGAAAATCAGCAGCGCTCCCACCGCGCATATGTAGAATGAGAGCAACTCTGGTTTCCACGTGTGTGAGTGCAGAGCCCCAGCACTTGATAACATTTACAGAAAGAACTGATCGCCAATGGCAAAAACTGGCGTTTTTGGATTTTCATTTTAGACGTTAGCCAGAATATCCTGAGGTTCTATTTTTGCAAGACCTGCTTGTCTTTTGTCTTCCATGGAGAGTAGAATTTATTTCCTTTTTTTAAATTAAATTTTAAACTTCTGCAGGGCAAAGATTTAAACAGAAACAGGAGTCCAAAACGAGTCTAGTGCGAAACGCTCCAAGTTGATCCCTCCGTTTTTGGGCGGCCTGGAAAACTCGTTTTGTGTCTCTGATGCGTTGTGCTAGGGATTATTTCAGCAGTGCTTTCTCTTAACACCGGTGTCTCTTGCAAACAGAGCTGGAAGTCGCAAGACTTAGCACGGATGGGAACCTGGAGGATCTGAAATTCCCCCAGAACCTGGGCCACGGGAGCGCCATTCAGCTGTCGGCAAACACCTTGAAGCAGAACGGTCGCAACGGTACGTCCAGCATCGCTGGCCTCGGCCGTCGCTCGTGCTTCCAGCACCATTTCTGAGCAGTTTGCAAACCTCTGGGCTTTGTTTAACCAGTTGCAGGTATTGTGTTACTCAGTGCGTTCATATTTTAAGGTTAATAATGCCAGTCGCCCATGGCCTCGACTCCAGGCTGAGTTGACTGACCAGGAATTTATTATGTTGCCAAGTGGCTGAGTCCCCGAAAGTATGAAGTGTGGGTAAAGATGTGTCAGGTCCTTAAGTGATGTGGCTGCTAGGATGCAGTGCTGAGTCCAGAGAAGTGCTTTTAAATGCTCTCATCTACTGTAGGAAGCCTCACATGGGATAAGAGGCTTGTGTGAATAAACTATTTCACAGTGAGGCACTATGCAAATATCTGAAAAGAGAGAGGGGAGAAACAACGGTAGCAAATATTAATAATGAGCCAACCTGGCAGCCAAGGTTGATTAACCATTGGGGATCTCAGTCTTCAGTGTCTTTCCCTCTGAAGTTTATGACAAAGTATAAATTAAAGATGGCATTTTATGTGAACGGTCTTTAAGCTGCCAAGTCTTTTATTTCCACATCGGCAGTTTGAGAGGTGTTTGCTCATCTCTGCCGCTCTGCTAAAGACCTACTTCAGACTACCAGAGTTTGTACTAATAGGCCTGATGTGCTCTTATTTATGGATTCCTTTAAGGTGTGTAGTTCAGTCACATAGTTTACTTTTGTGTAGAAAGCCAAGTTCACCAAGATGAGTAACAATACTTGGTTGGGACCAACATCTCAGTTAATGAGTTTAGGGGATTTGTAGAGAAAATGAAGTTGGGTTGGAGGCAATGAAGGTAAAGTCTGAGCTTCTAAGTGTGATATCAACAGAGTTTGGGTCACATTGGGAGAGTCACAGCTGTTACACCAACTTAGCACCCACCTGGGGGTCACCAGAGAGTGCTGGAATCACAGAATCACACAAAGATCTGTGCGGAACCTTTGATGATCATCTAGTGCAACCACCTCCAGGCTCTGTGCACTCTTTGTGCATGAACTTTCCTTCTAAAGGAACCTCAGAGCTGCAGGTGGTTCCTCACAAAACACACAAACAAATAAATATAAAGGCACACTTGTCACGGTCTGCTTTTATTGCCCATGCGATATTGTGCAAAACAGTGGCCAGCTGCATGGTTTATTTTGTGAACCAGTTGACTAGTAGTGTGGGTTTTATGCAGGAGCAGTAGGTTTCAGTAGGAAGAGAGGCTGTCTGATCAGCGAAGCAGTAAGAGGTTTTCTCAGAAGAGCATTCAAGCTTGTTCAAAGAACATAAACCAAAAACTATTGTCTAAACCAAACCAGAGTGGGCTGACCTGGGTCTCTAACCTCTCTCTGCTTTCCCAGGTGAGATCAGGGTGGCTTTTGTGCTGTACAACAACCTGGGCACCTATCTCTCCACGGAGAACGCCAGCATGAAGTTGGGAACAGAAGCTATGTCGACGAATCACTCTGTCATCGTCAACTCCCCGGTCATCACGGCAGCAATAAACAAGGAGTTCAGCAATAAGGTTTACCTGGCTGATCCCGTGGTGTTTACTGTCAAGCACATCAAGGTGAGTAAGTCCAAAAAGCTTGTTTTTCCCCCTCAGTTTCAAAAGCAGAAGCAAAAGTGTGCTCGTGAGGCCCCCAGCAGCCCTTGATGAGTTTTTGAATTATACGTTTGTTCCTTTGCACTTTGTGTTATTTATGGAGAATGTCTATTTTGTGATGCATTAATAAAAGCAAGGAAAGGGGCTCCTCTGAACTGATGTCCATTGCTCAGTTGCTGACATGCGTCGTTCTGTAATTAAAAACTACCAATATATCAGAATGGACCATAATATTATTTTATCACGATGGCAGGGGACATTAGAGGAAAGTGGAATTACAGTGGAAGAGGACAGTTAGTCCTCCTGTTAGTCAAGCACAGTCATTGCAAAAGTTGATTACTTAAAGCAATTAATTTCTCTGTTCTGCAATGCAAATGAAGCAGTCTGGTTCTGTAGAGCGGAATTTACTCAGTGGCTGAAATTAATCAAGAACAAAGAACTAAGTTTGCATTAGCAACGAGAACAGCAACAGTCTAACTTTCTCTGGTATGGACAAGTAATATTTGACATATAAACCATTGCGGGTTGTTTATGTAAAATTAAAGGGTGAGAGTTACAAAGCGCCTCTGGAAGAAAAGCAAGGGCCTTTAGAAACCTTTGAAACCCCGTCATTTTTTACTGCATGTCTGCATTTCTTCCCCACAGCAGTCAGAAGAAAATTTCAATCCCAACTGTTCCTTCTGGAGCTACACGAAGCGGACCATGACGGGGTACTGGTCCACGCAGGGGTGCCGCCTGCTCACGACGAACAAGACGCACACCACGTGCTCCTGCAACCACCTCACCAACTTCGCGGTGCTCATGGCGCACGTGGAAGTTAAGGTAGGTGCTGCAGAGCCACAGGCTGTCGCCACAAAGAGGTGGTCAGTGTGACCACTCCACTGTGCTCCTGCACGAGGGGACTAAGTAGGTTCGTTGCAGAACATCTCCTGGCTGTGTCTTCGCTCTTGTGCTCTCCAGCATCTTCTGGGCAGGCAGAAATTTCAGATCCACTTCCATAACCACATTTTTTTTTTCAAAAAAAGAGCTATTTAAAATAGTCTTCCAGTGTCACTCCTTTGTATATTTTTATTTCACTTAATAATCAGAAGAGAAATGTGGAGAGCCGCAGTAAAATATATATCAAAGCACCATAATGCATGACCAAAGTTGTGCAAAAAAAAAAAAAAGAAGAAGAAATGAGAGCCTGGCAGCTCATTTGCCACAACAGCTGGGTCCAGCTGAGAGGGGCAGGGCAGACAGGCTGCTGCGGGATAAAGCATCCATTATATCCTGCAGGAGTTACTACCCGCCCGGGAGACACGCCATTAAATGGCTCTGGCATTATCCTGGGAGTTGTCTGAAGAAATGGCCTATTCAGAGCACATGTTTACAGGTTAATGGCTTTCTGCAGCCTGAGACCCTTTTCTTGCCGGGCGCTCCAATCTTCAAAAGAAAAGTGTGTGCGCTAGGCTGGTTATCACCTGCCTGGAGTGAACAGATACCCCGAGGCCCTCAAGGCAGAGGTTGCACCTGGGAAATGGAGATAGTTTTGCTCTGCAGCGATGGGAACGAGGGCGACCCGTCCTGCACGATGCAGAGAGGGGCTGGCGCCGTAAATCCCCGCTTTCATCAGAGAAAAAGTACATTCACCCTGTGCTACAGCAACATTATTACAGTTGCACAGAGATGTTGTTAATGCACCTATCCGTTAGGTGCTCCCGGTGACCTTAAGTGCCTTCAAACCCCAGTGGCTCCCATGCTGTGGGACAGAGGCCACAGTTAAATAAGCCATTCTACCTGCATAATTGCCACAGACTTCCCTCCAGAATTTACAAGCTGCTTTTTCAGAGAGGCTTGCACTCTGCATCATAATAATTATAACAGATGCGTCTTAAAGGTACCAGGGGAAAAATAGGCAGCCAGAAAACAAGTTCAGTGCCGGTGGGAAAGTGCAATTAAAAAAAGCCCACCCAAAACAGAAGCCGCAAGGTACCTTAGGGCAGATAAATGTTGCTTATCAGTGTGTAGAGGGTGCCAGAGCTTACTCTTCTTTAAAAAAAGGAGAGAAATGCAGAAAAAATGGAGGTGTTTTAAGTGTAACAATTAATCCAAAGCTTTCAGATGTTATTCTATACCACACGCGCACATTACATCATGCTAATTATTTGGGGAATGGAAGCGTAAGGCGAGCTGAGGAGAGAAAGGAATAAAAATATATGAAGTCTAAATGGAATGTAGTGGTCCGTTGCCTAAAGCAATACAGCCATTTCAGATATGAAGCACAAGCAAAGCTTATTGCTGTGCTGGTTTACCCATATATTCGCACTTGTGGGATTGAGCAGCAGTGAACGAAGGCAGAAGTGGATACAGGACTGCAAAAACATGCTAACTGCAGGCTTAAATTACTGAAAGTGCTGTACAATAAATTCTGCAAAACAAAACATTTTGTTACCACCAGAAGAGTTAATTCTCAAAAAAAAAAAAAAAAAACTGCTTTAAATGAACAGGAAAGTTAGTAAATCTGTATGTCTTCATTAACATGGAGTACAGAATACAAAACTATTGAAGCCTGTGTCAGGGATAGCAATTGGGTACCTCTGTGGACTCCAAGAATAAGGAGATGTCAAAGACACATCTGATGGTTTGTATGGGGTACCTACAAAATAAAGCTGTTGCTTATCTACCCTTTCTTGGAGAACTCCCCAAACCTGGTTGCTTGTCAATCCAACCTGCTCTCTGAATAACCCATCACGAGTCACAGAAATTACTTAGGGAAAACCTATTAGCTCAAGTTATCTATGCCTACAGGGTCAACCCAGGGTCGTACCTGGCAGCGTATCCCGCATTTTTGGTCCAGAGGGGCAGTAAGTCACTCCAGAGAGTCTCCCGAGTCCCTAGCCCTCGGTTTGGCACAGACTGGTTGGAGTTCATGTGGAATTTTGTCTTAGTGTTTCTAGTTCTATCCTGCTGGACTTCTCACGGGTGACTTGCATCTCCCCCAGAGTTTCGGCCTGGATTCGCTCAGATGAAGAAATGCATCAAAAAAGACCTACTCTGAAGCCTGGAAGTTGCTGCCTGTTGAGTTTAATTTGCTTAGCGCACTGCATTTTCACAGGTGCCAGAAATCCAAGCAGATGCCATTGCTTCCTTCGTCCTCACAGCAGGGATATGTATTTATTCATCATCATCCTTCCGAGCTCTTCCTGAAATCTGTGGATAGAGGCACCGCAAGGAACCGTGCTGCCGAGCAAGATCCACCCCACAGGGTTTCTTGATGCTCTGTCCTAAAATACTCCGTTCAAGCTACTCGTCGGTGGCGAGCCCTGTTTATTGCTCTCGCATTCCTCTTCCCCCAAGAGCGAGGTTCAGGCTGAGTTCCTCTTTGATTAGATTTTAGCTTCGCCGAAGCACAGAGTTCACCTCTAACTAACGTCTCTCTGGCTCAGGCCACTGGGGCCACAGCTGAGAGGGAAAAACCAGCGTGCCAGGGGCCAAGGGAATCCGCTGCAAATCCAAGGAGCAGCACGAGCAACGCACTGGAGTTTAAGTCTGTCCCACTTGGGTCCATGCCCAAGCCAGCGCAGTGCCAGCTCCTGCTGGGCACTGAGTGGTCACATTTGAGTGAGTCGATGACACTGGGTTTTTATTTACTGCTTGTTATTCCTCCACACACCCCCAGCCACATTACTGTTGCCTTTCCTAAAGGGAGAGATTAGCCCGAGGAATGTGTCCTTTGCTGCTGGCAGCGCTGTTTGGCTGCTGTTTTCTTCTACTGATGTTTTTAATAAGGGAGGAAATGGCTCTTCGTCTCGGGGAGTCATTCTGTCATAATCTGCCCTTCCCTGGGATTTGTTTTTATTAGCTCAGCTCTGGTGTGCAGGCGCTGCCGGAGTTGCTCATTGATTTCCAAGGCATTTTCCAGCCCGGATAGCATCTCGGCTGCCTGCTCACCCCACCGTGGTTGCTACCGGAGCTCCTGTAACTCCCAGCACACAGGTTGCCATCAGCGAGCCGGTCTGGGTCTCGCCAAAGCAAAGATAGGGATTTATTCCAAAGCTGGGAAAGGTCAAGGAAGTCTTTCAGCGTGCTTGGGAGTCAGGCTCGTGCCCAAATCCCAAAGGGAAGCGCGTTTGTTGAAGTTGAATCTATTATTTATTTCATTTTTTTAAAGGTTAGCCCAGCGTTTGTTGCTTTCTCTCAAGCCCGTGCTGCTTCTTGGGGATCCAGAGAAGCAAACCCATTGGTTGACATTTTGCACAGTTTGCTTAGTAAGTTGTTTCCGAGCTGAAAACAACCTGTGCAAAAGCTGCCTTGCGAAACCGGCGCAGATGCAGTGCTAGGAAAACTCAGTGCCTTGCCCAGCCGTGACAATCTTCCACCCATCTTGGGGTTTGGCAAAGGAGATGTGCATTGCTTGCTTGCTGAGAAACGATTCCTTGAACACTGGAGCTCAAATCCCTAATCTACAAATCCTGAGGTTATAGTAGCTTCAGTTGGAGAGGCTGCTAAGTCCCTAGCTCCCTAGTACAGCGCATTTTTGCGGTGTAGGGCCAGCTTTGTCTTGGGGTCTATGGATCTGTGCCCTCAGCCTCATACCACCCACCCTTCCAGAGTCCTCCTGGGTGCTGCTCGCTTGCTTCTGCCCTCGTTAGGTCTCCAAAGCTCCACATCCCTTCTGCGAGGTGGCCCCATCTGCTCCGGTGAGCCGGGATCCGTGCAGGGAGACATCCTCCTGCTGCTCCCCGGCAGCTGCAGGTGAAATAAAGAATGATTTGCAAGGACACGGGTTTGCATTAACATTTTTTCACGCTGAGTTAAGAGGGATGGATGAGCTAGCTTGACACCGAGATAAAGCAATGTGCGGCCGCTAGGAAAGTGATGGGCACTTCATCTTCCTGGTTTTCCGGGTGCTGCTGGAGAAGCTGGGCGGAATGGGCATTTCCTTCCCGCTCTGCAGCGAGGGACATAATGATTTAATGATTTCTAGCCGCTTTGTCACGCTTGCAGCTGTTCCCTCCCTAGCACAAATGCTCAACAAGAACTGCGGGAGCATTTGGGGAAAGGAGCCTGCATCCTCTCCATCTCCTCCACGACATCTCCCTGGGGAGAAAAGCACCAGGAGGAAAGAGAAGAGGGGGAGCCCATCACTATTTTTCGTTATTATTTGATGCCTATCACTCACGCCGATAAAGCCAAAGTGCTGAAAGGTTTGAGCGCTTTCTCATGGGTGCTGACATAGCAGAGCATATATCAGGAAACGCCTGACATTTGATGTGGCTTTATCATTGGCAGGCAGGCAAAGAAAATGGATAAATTAATCACCCCTTCCCGCCGGCTGTCGTAGGGCTTTATCCCGCAGGGAAGGCAGCGTTTCCAGTTGGTCCCGGCTTTCTGTGGAGCCGCTATGGGGCTGGCCAGCCTGCACGATGCCCAAGTCATCCAATTACCAGCGCGGAGGGGACCGCGGCTGCACAAAGCCACGTCTTGCGGCACTCAGNCTGCACGATGCCCAAGTCATCCAATTACTAGCGCGGAGGGGACCGCGGCTGCTGCTCCTGCACAGCCCAGGGCTCCACAAAGCCACGTCTTGCAGCGCTCAAGGCTGCTCGAAAAGGCCCTGGCGATCTCCCAGCACTCTTTCCCCCAGCTCCTTGACTCCGAGCACTTAGCCCTGAGCAGCGGCTTTGTGGCTGACCATCTCTTTTGCATTTCTGTGTTTGCATTTGACTCAGTAATGACGTCTCGCATTTCACCACATCTGGTGGAAACGTGCGGAGCTGCAGCGGAGGGTTGCAGGATGGGATAAGGTAGTGGAATACCTTCAATGCGGGATTCTCAGCATCCCAGTTCTTTTTTTGGGGGGAAGCAAGCACGATGCAAATGCAGAAATAACCCGGTGATGTTTTATCAGCAGAGCAGAGGCACATATAAGATTTGGTGCCCAGGTTGCCTAACTTTGTTGCCTAACTAACCCGGATATTTTCAGCATCAATATCATTATGTCTGGGATTTCCAGGAGTCTGTTCTGAGCACCCACAGCCTGTTAGATGCTGATCGGTGGCTTTTTGGTCCCCTCTGCAGCACAGCGATGCGGTGCACGACCTGCTCTTGGACTTCATCACGTGGGTTGGCATCCTGCTGTCGCTCGTCTGCCTCCTGATCTGCATCTTCACCTTCTGCTTCTTCCGCGGCCTCCAGAGCGACCGCAACACCATCCACAAGAACCTGTGCATCAGCCTCTTCGTGGCAGAGCTCCTCTTCCTCATCGGCATCAACCGGACAGACCAGCCGGTAAGAGGCAACCTGCTTCCCGCTCTCCCTCCTGCTCTTGCTTTGGTGGATATTGGTGGGTTAAACAATTAGATATTCCATGAATGCTTTAATTATGCCTTAATTCCTTGTGTGGTCATGTGTGCGAGACAGTGGCTTTTATTGCAGCGTTATTTGGAGTCACTGGGAGTCACTGTGATGACTTTGGTGGGCCCTGGTCCAAGTCCTTTCCCACCGTGTAGCAATGAAATTCCTTGTCCTTTCTTCTCGGTCAAGGCAAACGCATTTTGGAAAGGCAGCTGGCTGGCTTCTTGCTTCATTTCGCTACGGAGCTCAACCTGAGCAAATAGAGAATCGCGGTTTTGCTTCTGCTTTGCGCGGAAACAGACCTGCTTGAGGCCTGTGTTATTTACTCGCAGCTCAATACGCTGCGAGGATTTACTTAACCCTCGGAAGCTTGTTGTTGTTTAGGTCTTAAAAAGACCAGAACATTGGTGCGATATTTGTGCAATGTCTAGTGCAAAGCACCCATGGATATCCACAAGGTGCATCAAAGCTTGGAAAGCTGCCCAGGCCCATAGAGTCAAAGTCAAGGGCATCCTTTGGAGATGGGACACTTTCCCCACGCTCTCTCCTCACTAAACCCCCCAGCTAGAGTGCATCTTCATGCCCTCATGACTCGGGTGGCCTTGGCCCGCACAAATACCCGTCCTTGCCCCTTGCCTTCCGCTCGCAGATCGCCTGCGCCGTGTTCGCCGCCCTGCTGCACTTCTTCTTCCTGGCGGCCTTCACGTGGATGTTCCTGGAGGGCGTGCAGCTCTACATCATGCTCGTGGAGGTGTTCGAGAGCGAGCACTCGCGCAGGAAATACTTCTACTTGGTGGGCTACGGCATGCCAGCCCTCATCGTGGCCGTCTCGGCGGCGGTGGACTACCGGAGCTACGGCACGGACAAAGTGTGAGTCGGGAACGCCGGCACGGGTGGGAGGCTGGGGTGGGCAAACGTCTCCGTTGGCAGAGTCTTTCCGCTTCTCCCACCAAAGGAAGCGAAGGGAAAGCTCTTGCTGGGCTCTTTTTTGCTCGAATTACATCCCCGAAGCCTCTGTGTAGAGGACGGGAGCATCGAGCAGCTGAGCCGTGGATCGCACTTTGCATTGAGGAAGCGTTTCTGCTCCCACTAAATGTTTGTGTATCCCTCTCCGGAGCGCAGCAGCATAAACTGCCTTTTCCTAACAGGTCTGACGCATCCAAATATTTCTATAGCACAGGCAGAAAGTTTGGCTGAAATTCATGGGAGGTGAATGACAAAACTTTGCCCTCTTTGCGTTGACTAAGCCGTGCTCGCGTGCCCGTGCCAGTAAAATCTCTTTCCCTCCCCATGCCATAAAAGAGTTTCTTTAATGATGAGCCACGTAGATAAAATATTTTGCAAATAAATATTTTCAGAGATTTATAGAGATGAAAATATTTATTTACAGTCTCTAATTCCAGAGTGCACAATTTTATCACGTTCCCATAGTGGGAAATAAAAACATACAGTATGTTTTGTATAACTATCATGCTCCATCTGCTTGATGGATGATGATGTATTTTTCTGTATAATGTTATTAGAAAGGGAGAACTGATTAGAATTTGTAGGGAACTATATGCCAGGCATACATAATTGGATTGTAAGAAGTTGCTGGGATTTGCCAGTTTTTGGAAGGCATCCTCTAGAATATATTACTTGCCTCCTTCTCTTATTTATTGCATTTGTTTAAGCAGGACTTACGGAGCTGTTAGTGTTATTTGTTGTTTTTTTTTCCCTGGCATTTGGTGCCACCATTCGTATATCTCAGAATGATTTACTTAGACAACCCCGTGTTGGCTTCTTTGATTTCATTTGGCTTTCTAAATCCAACCCTGGTGTAGCAACACAGCCAAGTGAGGCAGGCAGAAGCAGGCAGTCGTTCCTATCCCTGTTTCCATGCTCCTCTCAAGGCTTTTATGGCTTTTTGAAGTTTCCTATGTCCTGACCTTCGTATTCATGTTTTGCACTAGCTGCCCACTAGCAGTATGCCAAGAGTTGGATACTTGGATAGTTGGCTGGTTTTTCATTTCATTTCATTTCATTTCATTTCATTTCATTTCATTTCATTTCATTTCATTTCATTTCATTTTTAATTATTTTTTTTTAAGAGTGCAAACAAGCCGTGTTAGGAGACCTAAACTTTTCACTTGATAATATGCAGCAGTGATTGCTTTAAAGCACCATCCCGTTAGGGCCAGCTGGGAGCATGCGAAAAGGCTGAGCCACATTGAGCCCGTTCCCCTGAATTACATGGAAATGTTGCATCTTGCCTCATATATAAGTGTCCATGCATCCTAGAGGCTGTGGGAACCTGGCATTTTGATGGTCGGAGAGGACCGCTGAGGGGCTTTTGTCTGCAATTTCTGATTTGATGCAAATTTTGGCTTTTCCAGTTCAGAGGGTTTCGGAGCAGGACATATTTTCTCAGAAGCAGATTTCTTCTCTGCATCTCTCGAGATAGATCCTTGTGCTCACTGCAAAGTCCATTGGAAAGAGGAAAAAAATTGGCGTATACATTACAACTATAATTTGCAAAAAAATCTCTTTTTTCAAACGATAAATTCATATTGATATTTCTTGGCAGTTATTGAATTATGCAATTCCGTCGAACGTTTAGGTTTTTTTACGCTTTCTTTGCCCTCTCTGTGTAAGCAGAGCTCTAATTTGTGGCATTGCAAACAAGGCAAGGGATGATTATTTTAAACATCAAGCAAACCTATCTGAGGATTTCTATTCATCTGTCTTGTTACCCATCATTTTCATTTTATCCTCCTGTCGCCTGGAATGAAACAGGAATGGAAATGTAATTTCCCGGGGGCCTTAAAAATTGGGGGAGTATTAAATGCAGTTGAAATTAAGCGATGAATAATTTAGCGTTAGGCTATGAATCAACTTCATGGGATACCGAAGACCAAATGCAACCCTCGAAGCACTAGCAGAAACTAAACAATCCGGAGGTTGGGGCTGCTCATAGAATGCCCCCAAATTAAATATATTAATACATATATATATGAAAATTATATAAAATATGTATGTATATGTATATGCAACTCCTCCTCTGCCCTGTGTTTCGTTGCAGATGTTGGCTCCGGCTTGACACCTACTTCATCTGGAGCTTTATAGGACCGGCCACGTTGATAATTATGGTAAGCACTCCTAATTAACCACACCATCGCCTGGAGAAGCGTCAAAACTCTGGTTCTCCCTTTCCCCTTTTAGCTTGAATTTACCCCGATTAATTTGCAAAAGGCTTGTCCTTCTGCAAGTCCTCCTGGAACAAGTTACTAGAGGTTTGTTAGGAGGAACGCTGGGTTGGGGAGCAGGACGGGGCGGTGATTTTCACTTCGTGCCATTGGGACCAGCTAAGCAGGACGCTTGGAATAGCTTTTCCTGGAATAACACTGCTCAAGAGCGGTTGCAGCAAAAAGGTTTTAATTTCCCACTGCACCGTTTGAAGTGATGTGGTTGACGATGCCTCCGTCCCTTACGTAGGCAGCTTAGGTTTGGGGGGACGCAGTGGCCTTGCGTGTCGCATGCTCTGCAGGATGGCTCTCCCCAATAAAAACACCTGGCAACTTTCCACAATCCATCCTCTATAGAAACTGCAGGAAGAGCTGATTTCCTAGGGCAACTCATCTGTTTCAGAGAAGAG
>VWPW01002601.1:591-31855 GCA_013389825.1 Crypturellus undulatus | reverse complement strand
CCGCCGCCGCCGAGGTGCCGCCCGAGGGCGCCGGCGCCGCCGAGCGCCCGTGGCTCGACTGCTTGTGGATCGTGCTGGCGCTGCTCGTGCTGCTGGGCGACGTGGGCACGGACGTGTGGCTCGCGCTGCACCACTACGGGCGGCGGGACTACGTGTGGTGCGCGCTCACGCTCGCCTTCGTGCTGCTGCCCTCGGTGCTCGTGCAGATCCTGAGCTTCCGCTGGTTCGTGCAGGACTACACGGGCGGCGGGCTGGGCGCCGTGCAGGGCCTCAGCAGCCGCGGGCCGCCCATGATGGGCGCCCACGCGCGACGCGGCGCGGCCGCGGCCGGCGCCGAGCGGCTCTGCAGGATCTCCGTGTGGGTCTGGCAGTCCGTCATCCACCTGCTGCAGATGGGACAGGTCTGGAGGTAAGGCCTGCGGGGACGCCCTGTGGCGTGCGGACGCCCCGTCGGGCGCTTGTGCCCCACGCGCGGCTGTGGCCCCGAGACGANCAGATGGGACAGGTCTGGAGGTAAGGCCCGCGGGGACGCCCTGTGGCGCGCGGACGCCCCGTCGGGCGCTGCGCCCCACGCGCGGCTGCGGCCCCAAGCCCGGGGGGTGGCCAAAGCGTGGGGTTTTAGCCCCAAAAACCCTGCTGGTGGCCACCTCCATCCCAAGCCGGGGCGCCCACAGGGACGGGGATGTCCCCCTTGCCACGCAGGTCACCTCAGGGGGGACAAGGTGTCCGTCCTCCCCCTCGTGGCACCCTGAAGGGACGAGGTTGCCCCCATGCACAGCGTGCGGGGCCGAAGCGGAGGACACGGACGTGGGGCAGGGGGACGGCGGCAGCCGCGTGTCCCCCCCCCTTCGCCGTGTGGGGACACAGGCCTGGGGGTGACCCCGGGCAGCGCTGCGGCCTCCGGGCCCGGCCGCGCTGCTGAGTCCCGTGTGGGACGGGAGGCCGGTTGCTCCGGATGGGGCAGACGGGCAGGAGGTGCCACTGAAGCGACCGAGTCCCCACGGGGCGGCCGTGGAGCTGCCCCCTTCTCTCCTCCCCTGGTTGTGGCGCGGGGAGGAGGTTGTGGGACGCCCCGGTGAGACGAGGCTCCCGCTGCTCCTCCGGGAGATCCTCAGGCCGCTGGCGCGGGAGGCTGAAGGTCAGAGATGGGCATCGTTCCCGCCGGAGGAACCTTGGCGGGCGAGAGGGAAGGAAAACGCCGGCTTCGGAGACGCCTCCGGGGCGGCTGGGGATGAAAGGGAGGGTTGCGTCCTCCGGAGCGCGTTGGGAATTACGTTATCCCCCCTCCTAAAAAGAGCCCGGGGAGGAGGCACGCAGGAATTCTCCGCGATGAAAGCCTGTAGATGCAGGCGCTTCTCCAGAGATGGCGTTTTCGTGCGGCGAGGGGTGTCGTAAGGACAGCCGTGAGCATCCGCCGTGGCCCTGTGTCCTCTAAGACGGCCCTGGACGGGAGAAGGGTTAAGCACACGGAAAGGCCGTCCCGTGGGGACGGCGGAGGACGGGATGGAGATGCTCTTGGGTCATCACGGGGCGGCGGACGTGCCCCAAGCGTGTAGAGGAGGCTACGGATGGGGCAGATGGAGGGGACGCTTGGGTGTTTTCTGCCTCTTTAAAATGGTTTTGGCAGGAAAATCCTTCCGCTCCTCGATGTGTCTGAGGAGGGAGACGGTGGCAGTGGAAAGCTCTGGAGGGGACGGCCGGGGGGGATAACTGCATCCCCGCATTGCCATTTCCAGCAGGAATCAGTGGGGGTGAAAAATATGACCTCACCGGCGCCGTTCATGGGATTTGCTCCTGGGGTTCGGATGAAAAGAGAGACGAAGGAGGGAAAATAGTGATTGATGGGAAGGTCTTTTTCTTTTTTTTTTTTTCTCTTTTTTTTTTGGGGGGTAGCGGAAGGGGTTAACTTTGCTGCTTAATGAAATCCGTGAAGAAGTGGCTGGAGTTAAGATGGAGACAGCATGGTTGAGCCTGGCGGGGAGGGCTGCGTGGGCGGAGGGGAGGGCCTTGACACCTCTTCTGAGGACACAGCTCTGGAGAGGGGGAAAAAAATGAATATACACATCAAAGATTTCTCCTTATTTATTATTTTTTTAAGGAGCTGAGGCGGGTTGGAAGGGAGGGTTTCTGCGTGGGAAGGTTGCGTGAAATGCATACCTAGGAAAGGAGCCCGTGGAATCGTGCGGCGCAACAGCAAAAATACATATTTCTCCTGCATCTTCAATGTCATTCGCGTTGCGTTTTGTGCACGTTTCCTCCCAACTTCTGTTTGGGGGGTTGATTTATACTTTGGTGGCTAATATATGGGAGGTTACTGGGAAGGGGGTGTGTACATGTGGTATATACGTGAGGAAGGTGCATTGGGACATGACCCCTTGCTGCTTCTCTCCCCGGTGCTCCCAAGCACCGACTGCATCGGCAGGAGCCGTTCCGGATGCGGATGCTCCTCCGTTGAGTTGGGATTCTCCCCTTATGGAGCCGGGCACGAGCCATGGCGATGTATTCGGGATGCATTTAGCCGTGGCGCAGCTCTGCGTTGGCCAAAGCAGTCCCCAGGACCCTCGAGCAAACAGGTGACCCGCGCGGTGTCACCGAAGCAATCCTGGAGCGCGCGGGAGTACGGGAAGCGCCGTCTTAGCAGGATCCCGCCTGCGGCTAAATCGCTTCCCGCTGGTGAGAAGTCGATGCGAGGGGATGGAGGAGGAAGACGGGGAGCCGCGCGAACACCGAACCTCCTTGCTCCATGCGTATAGTCGGAGTTGTGTGCAATGGGGAGGTCGTGGCAGCTCTTGCTCAGCAACTGGAGGCCAAGTCACCGCACGCAGAGGCCGGAGCTGTATAGAAATCCGCTCTTTGGACTGCCCAGGGCTCCTCAGCCAGTGTTACACAATGTGCGATTTACTCATAGCGGATCGCACGCAACTTGCCGTCCCGCGGGGGCTTCCTTTCCTAGACCTTAGCAATAAGGAGACCAGTGAAAATATATATCGGGCTTCTTTTTGATAGCCTTAGCTCTTCGTTTCTCAGCAGTGTGGGGGGAGTAGATATTATTCACATGCATTGTTGGAGGGGGATTCTCTTTGTTCATGTTTTCAGTCCTTGCTTTTGGCAATTAAATTGGACCAGGCAGCAATGTTGGGTGGAAACACTGGGCTGGGGGGAGTCGAATGATACTCTAGACTTGTTTTGCTCAGCTAAAACCCAAGGTTCTGTTAATACTGCCCATCTCCAAGAGTAGCAGGAAAATGTGTACATATACAATATAAAAATGTGTATATATGTCCGTGTGTTATTTTCACTTGTTCCTTGAAGTGGTACCATCCCAAATGACATTCCCACTGCCAAAGCTGAGGTCCTTCCATATGGTAAATCCATAAGCTGCAGAAGGGGTGTTCATTGGGAAGGATTTTGCTGTACTGAAGTTTTGACTGAAATAAAAAGGCTCAAGGCAGGTTGGGCTTCTTAGCTCGCCAGGGCTGTTCTCACTGAACTAGTCATTCAGCTGTGTAAATTCAGGGGGAAAAACAACAACAACAAAAAAGTGGTTTTGCTTTGAGTTTTTAATATCTTGGCTAATTAGCCAAGCTGAGTTTATGACAATTAAGAGTATAACTTCAGCATTAGATATACCTTTCCTGAAGTGGGTTAGTGGGTCATGACTGCTGTCCCGAAACACGAGATTTAGAGGATAAATGTCCGATCCTTCATGTCGCAAAATAAAATGTCATTGAATTCCACTGGATTAACAGGACGGGGAGGGTTGAGTTAAAAATGAACATTCATCAGTTGAAAAATCTTACTGTGTCTGTTAAACTGTCAGTCATGGCAAAGTTTGTGACTTGAATGTAATGTTTGTGGGTTTTGTTTTTAAGATTGGTTTGAAAGCTTCTTTAGAAGAAAAGTGTTCAGTTAAAAAAAATTGTCAGTATCTTGACATTAAATTACCCTGTGTGTGTGCATGTTTTAAAGACAAATTTCTAAAATTTAGGCGATGACTCGACATCTTGTTTATTAGTGGAAAGACCAAATCTATGAGTTGTTCATCCTTTGCTGTGCCTGGAGGTGGAAGGATGAATCAATGGGTTTAAATGCAATATGTGGTATTTAATGACTGTGTCATGAGTGGGTTTTGGTTCTACTAAAATATTTTGTTCCGGGGTGAGCTCTGAGTTAGATATTTGCTGCATTAGATGATGTAGGAATGCAGCATTTACAACACATAGACACCAGACCAAGGCACTTGGAGTGGGAGACATCTGCTTGTCAAGTGACAGATGAGTAGAAGCTGCTCACCTGATACCGCCTGATCTCTTAGCTTGGGATGATCAGCTCTCTAGATCCCTCCTTTAAATTTACTGCCTATTCTGGCACACTTGAGTGTTTTTTTCCCAGCTTTTTCTGGTTAGCTTGTCTGGCAGCTAAGTTTTTCCCTTTAGCCAAGTTTTAACAGCTTGTTTTATAGTACAGAGTTTTGTCAGATTTTGACAAGCTGGCAGAGGGAAGACTGCTGGGATAAATCATAAACATCCTCTCCCTCCAAAATCAGATCTGGGGTATAACCTTCTTTCTCCCCGTCCAGAATCCTTACCTACTCTTACCCATTTCTAAGCATTTTCCATGGCATCTCCTCCATCAAACATTGGGCTGCAGCCTGAGAAATCCACATGCCCAAGACACTGAATCCAAAGTAGAGGTGGGGAGGTGGTGTGGATGGATGAAGAAGGGTTTGCCATCCCTAGAGCCAAAGGAGAGTCTCCACTGGATGCCGAGTGGTGTCCGGGCTCTGTGTCTTGTTGAGCGGTACCCACTAGAGGGGGGTCAAACCACAGATGTTGAAGCAGATCTGCTCTTCCAGCCTCGGGAGGGCAGAGTTTCCACCAGGCTTTTCCTTTGGAGATGTTCCTGCTTGCTCCCCACCACAAATCCGTGCTTCTTGCAGCGTCAGCAGGGGATGGTTGTGTGGATAAGCAGGATTTGGGGGGAGAAAGTTGAGTTTGGCTTCCTTGCGGACCTTGGGATGCAGCTGAATAAGAGTTGTCTTCAGCTGGTTGCACAGTGACATCTTATAACTTGACCATGTGGGGATTGCAAGAAGAAATGGGAAGCAGAAATGTTCCCATGACCTCACTTTGTTCTTATAGGAAACGATATAAATCTGCCATGGATTTCAGGGTGGGGAAATGAGCCACCCTGATGTTTGATAGTTCAGAGGGACCATCTTCAGGGATGTAAAAACTATCAGAGAAAACTGCTGTTTTGGAGCTAGGTTGCAGACTGCTCTCTTCTCTGCTGCTTTTCATAAGGTCTTTGACCAGAACATCCCTTTTTGAGTCAATTTGGCTTCATATTAAACTCTAATGTTCTTGCCTTTCTCCCCCATGTCCTATAGCTTTTTATTTCTCATGCATATGGCAACGTGGAAGATGCAGGGGAGACAGGGTGTGAAGGGAAGCAGGAAAGATGGCCAAGGTTTCTTTCTATGTTAAAATTAAAAGCTCTATTTTCCACCTTTCCAGACACTTCCATTTTGCTTTCAGCTGCATCAGGCTAGTTTTATTCCTTGCAGTGGTTCTCCTCTCAGTACAAATGTAGGTTATTCAGGGAGCATTTCCTTTAATGAAAAGGATGTATGTAGAACTGATAGTGATAAAGCAGCTCTTTGGAGGAGAGCTACTTCTGCTGTCTTGAGACTGCAAGGAAAAGAAATTGGACGTCTAAGCGTATAATTTTCCTTGGGGAATAAGGGTGAGCTCGTGGAGAAGTCTGGATTCCTCACATAACTTTTCCCTTTGCTTTCATGTTTGCTTTCCTTCCCTTGTATCCTGACTTGATTTTTAGCAGCTCACTATCTTGAATATCAGTGATAGCAGCCAGTGTTTTGCCATCTGAAAGCTTTTAGGTAGCAGGATCTCTGAGTCAGATTAGTGCTGTGCTACAGCTAAAATGAAATCGTAATTAAAAGTATAAGCAAAAAGGAACATGTGCCAAATACTCGTATTTCATTGACCCACCTATTTCTAATCTGCTTGGACAGATTTGGAGTCTGCTACGTCTGCTTTAGGTCACTGCAATGTTTTTGTTAGCAAGAACCCAAGGAAATGGGGAGAACAAGGTACCTGCCAGTGCTAGCTGGTTAGGTTGGATGCCAAAGCTTTAATTGCTACTGAAGACCAAATTGCCACATCTTGAATGTATTAAAGAACCTCAGCCTGGTCTACTGAAGACCAAGGGGATGAGTACTCTGTGCTGGTTGCCAGAATCATTGAAAACTGGGTGTAAAAGGGAAAAAAAAGAAAAGAGGGAGAAGAATCTTTAGCAGATGCTCAAATGTAGAGACAGTTGGGGACTTTTCTCACCCTGTGGATCAGAGCAGCACGATCCGCGCAGGACAGAACAAGAAGAATCCCATGTCCTCAGGGACTGCCGGTGTCGGCATCGGAGCGACACTCTGAAACTCCACTGCGAGATGGGACAGAGCATTTTTTGATGTCCCAGGGTGGTTGTGACCAGCCCTCAGCAACTTCCCACCCCTGGATTTATTTCTTTTTCCCAACCACCCACAAATTCCTGCAAAGCAGAAATTTATAAAGTGGGAATTTATGTTGCCTACTACCCTATACTCCAATTTCTTATTACTTGTAGGTACACGGGAGCCACATGGATGTTATTCCTGAGCTTCCTGAGTCTCAAGAGTTGCTATTTGTCCGCCCGTGGGCAGATCTGACCCACGCACTGAGTACTCCCCTCTCAAGTGTGCACATGCTTGGTTAGCTAAACTGTGTGTCTGTGTCTTCTTTCATTATTTCAGTACAAATGGACGTGTTGTGCTTTGCATCTGTGTCTATAAGCCCGAGCTGAACCAGCGCTCCTGTTGGACTGGGTTTTGACTCCCACAAAACTGGAGCTTGCCCAAGTGACAAAAATAAGGAGAGAGGCGATCTTAGAAGTATTTCCAAAACCATAATGGGACCGGAAGACTGCGCCTCTCCTCACATATCCTTTCTTCCGAAATCTGTGAGAGCTCAGGTTCACCTATGAAATATTCACAATCTGTCCTTAAATGACTTGAGTTGCCCCGAAGATCTTTTGCAGAACTGGCAGCTGAATGGAGATGCTCGGTGCATCCTCTGCGCCAGCCTGGTGCCTGCTCTTCCTCCGTTCCACTCTGCGTGGTTGCACAACCCTATCGTGAAGAGGGTTAAACTAACCACCCCAGCAGAGATTTACACTTTAACTGGAAAACCTGACAGTCTGCGCTGCTATTTCACCCTTCTGTATCCTGACAGATTCATTCTGCTGGAGGTTTCAATGCTGGAGGAATTTGCCCTAAAATTTCCACTCATTTGGCAGAACTCTTACAAGGCTTGGGCACCCAGTGCTGCCTTTTTAATTAAAACTGTGGAAAAAGCAAAGTGAAAACGTGGCCGGCCCCTGGAGTCTCCTTCAGCTTGGAGAGTTGGCATCAAAGTTAATACAGTTGCAGTGGGATGCAGGTAAAAGACCACGTGTCTGCTTGCGTGATGAGTACTGTGGTTCACAACTCTCAGCCTCGTAAGGAGAGATGTTTTATCCATGTTTTTTGGGTCAGACGGAGTGTAGAAATTCCACAAACTGGTGCCTAGGAGTGAGTTTTTATGCCTTGCCTTTAAATGCATGTGCGGCTCGACAGCAACAGGGGTGGAACGAAGCTCTCGATGGGTTTGGAGCTGGACCCCTGTACATGCATTTGTGGTGTGAACTTAATCCATCTGGTGTTTCTTCTTTCAGCTGCTTCCTTGCAGGGATGTACTCAATGGGGTGACTTGTGCATGGCTGTTAAAGCACTGAATAGAGAGAATCCACGTGAGTTTTCTTAGATTTTCAGAGCATGGCAAAATTGCTGTTTCTCCCACGTGTTTGGTGAACAAACAGCAGTTTAACTCTCTATGCTTAGTTCCTCCACACGTGCGAGAAGTCCTGAGCGATAGGACAGGCACCAACATGTTGTCTTGATTAATTGAATGCAGAAGACAGCAGCAAAGCACCAATAGTGGCTTTGAATTTGGGATTGGAACTCATCCCAGTTATGTCTAAGAGAAGGGAAAAAATAAAAAGAGCAACGGAGGCCGATGTTGTTGAAGTTAAAATTGTAAAGAGTGGTGTAAGCAGAAGGCATTTAAATAATGTAAACAGTCTGGCATGGGTGGAAAGTTGGGAGGCTTTCCAGAAACAAAGGGAAAAGAGTTTTAAAACATGACTAAAAATGCAGCAACTCGAATTCCAGAGATTATCTCAATTAGTGCTTTTTCAATGTGTCTTTACAACAGAAATTGTAAAGAGTTCACAAAAGATAATAGAAGCTGTGAGATACGAAAAGTGATATTAATTTGTTTAATTAAAAGGGATGAAGGGCTCCCTACAATAATATTCACTTATCTTCTGTTGCAGGGAGAAATGAGGCTATATTCAGAAAACCACAACTTGTCACGTCGCAGGGAAAGGCTGGTTAGAGCAAGGGACAGGGAGTAAGAGCCTTCACCTTGAGAGTCTACTTCACTTCTTCACCTTGAGTGTCTACTTGTTCAGAGACTTCCTATAGCAAATCCCTTCCCATGAGACTAATGTACTGTTAGAGTGCTATTTTATAAAGTATATATAGTTTTACATTTAATTCCAAGAGGGTTTTCTTTGGTGCTCGGGGTGCAGAAATTGGATATTTTCTTTCAATTGAAAAAGTGAAGAAGATCGAGCATCAGAGTTCAGACTTCCAGGTATGGGCAAATACATGTTCAGCTCTACATCTGCAGCCATGTGTGTACGTACCTGATATTTTAAGAGTCTGGGGGAAAGAGGGCAGGAAGAGGAGACCCCCATGCAGGTCTAAATTAAATTAGCCCCCAAATGTATATTAAAATGTTAGGTAGCACTAAGCTCTGTATTCCAGCTCAGTGATATTTGGAGGCGCGTTATTGCTTTAATGCAGGGATAAAATAGAACCTGCAATTAAAGTAATTTTTTCTAATTGAATATTTTGCTTTATTCTTTCCCTTTCAAAGCCTGACTGTAAGTACTAGCCTTCAGAAAGCTTCAGAAATATTTATACCTTCCCTTTCTGGCAATGGGTGTAAATACACTTTTCTTTGGGCAGCCCATTTCCGTCCTCTGTTTTCGAGTAGTAGAACAGCCCTGTGCAGCAATGGGCAATACAGGTTTCCCCACTTGTTTTAACCATTTTGCCATTATTATTGGGAAGTTTTAGCTTCCCATGTAGTGGAAAATGTAATGTAGCATTCCACATTGCATTGTTTCTGTCACTCTGTGTGGGCTTGGCGTGGTTTTATCAGGTATATTTTTAATTAATTTATTACCTCTGCAGAGCTAGTAACCGAGAGCTGCAGCCAATTTTTTATGCACAGGCCACATTTCTTGCAGGCAGCAATTTCTTGAGATCACTGACTTCTGCCATGTAAACTTCGGGGATGAGGGTAACAAAAACATCTTCTAGATCTTACTTGAGCACAGGGAAAGCGGAATAAGAGCTTATTTCTGACGTCTTTGGGGAAAGAAATGAATTTATCAGTTTAACAAGTACTATCTTTGAAAGTTTAAGTTGTGCTGTGATGTAGTTAGAAGTTAAAAGTCAAAGCTTTTAACTTTGGAGAGAAAGGTGAGGACCTTGCCATCACCTCTCATAAACCGCTGTGGGTCAGTGGAACTGGGAGGTATACACTGTTAAACATATATGGTAAAGATCTAGCCCAAAACTTTAATAGTCGGTTGTGGAAAGGATCAGGACAGGAAAGTAAACTCAAATTGCCGACGGTAGATTCGAAATTGACATTTTCAGTGACACGAAATGACAGCTTTTAAAATCATAAGTACCTCCCTTCAGCTCAGGCCTGAAGAATTCAGATAAATTAACATAATAATTGCATGGTGCATTCTCTGTGCTGAATCTCGGGTTTAAAGGGAGAGATTTACTGATATTTGCTTCGTGCGTTCGCCCGTGATTGGATGCTGTCAGTTTTGCGCGGTTGCAGGAGCTGTCTCCGCGCCGAGAGAGGACTTTTGATCCAATAAACTGCTTATCTCGTGTAGTTGTCCTTTCATCTAGCGTGGGCGGTGTGTGACTGCTGATTGAAGGAGCTCTATTTTAGCTTATTTATGAATACTAATTAGAAATGGAAATAATTTCGAGCAGTGCACACTGACTGCTCGCGAGGCAGCGACTACCGAAACTCATCTCTTCCTTCCTCCGCAGAGACTTCCAACAAGTCCTGGCCCAAGCAAGGAAAGCTGGGAATCTAATAGAGGTTCTTGCTGGTATGTTAAGTTGGTGATAGCGAGGGGCTGCTTTAAGGCTTTGTGTCCTGTGTGTTAGGATGGGACTGGGAGGGAAATGGGCTCTCGGGTTACTCAGGCACGTGGGTTTATTGAGCCTGAACATCAGACCCACCTCAGAAGCTGGTGATTGGGACTTCTGCATCTGCAAATGACTTCATACGATTGGACTCAATGATCTGACGGTTGGACTCGATGAGCTGCGGTTGGACCCGGTGATTTTGAAGGTCTTTACCAACCATAATGATTCTGTGATTCATCCCGAAGGAGCGCAAAGGATTCTAGCACGGATACAGTTTTGGAAGGAAAATATTCCCTTACTTTGGTTTACATCTCATTTCCTTATGGGAATATGTGGCCTTTTTCTTCTCTGCTGATAGAAGTCTATCCTGCCTATCAGCATCTTTGGTAAAATCCACATTTGACTTTGAGGTGAAGACCCTATGGGTTAAAGATGATCCATCCTGGGCATGGGTGACACGGGAAATGCCTCTTCCTGAAGCAGCCTGCCTTCACCCAGACGGAACCGAGTACAAAACTGAAGTCAAAAGTCACTCCTATGGGTAAGTCATTGAGTTTAAGCAGTCTGTGTTAGCTATCCAAGGTGATGACCTTCATATTTAGGTTCTGCTTGACATTTGTGTTATCCCTGGCTTTACTAGATTAGGTCTTTGAAGCAACAGCCTCTACTTTTCAGTCGTGTGCTTTAGACCAGGAATAAAAACACATCCAAGTAAACTCTGCTGTTGTGGGTAGGAAAAGAAATCCGGGCTGCGGGGAATAATAAATATGTTCTATATTTAATCTCCTGTTTATCACGGTGCCAGTATGAGACCACTTCATTTTGCTACTTTAACTGTACCTAAGAATAACTGAATACTTGAAATATTGCAAAAGCGACTAATACCTGGTGGTAGATGATAGGATCCAGCTTTAATAGTTATTGATTTGTTTCAAAAGGCTCATGGTAATATCACATCATATATATTGTATGTTCGGCGTTAAAAACCTCTCCGTTATTTAAGGTTAAAAGTAATTATAGCTTTTCAACTTAATTATGCTTCATTACAAGAATGCAGCCAGGACTTTAAATGTCGTGTGTGATTTTGCCAGAGAACTGGGGCTGATCTGGTCCAGTGTCATTGTGAAAAACCCTTGGGATTTATAAGCTCAAATAGTTGTTTTCTCAGCTGGTTTTAGTTGGTGGAGCCTCTCCAACTGCAGCAGAAATGGGTTGAATCACCCTGCTTTAAAATTTGGTTGTCTATAGGCACAAATGTCACCCATAGCAACTGTCTCCTCTTTGGTCCCTTTGATAACGCTCCGTCTCGCCGAAGTTGCAGGAGGCTCTGCAGAGCCTTTCAGGAGAGCCAAAACTAAGATTAAACGGGGTGTTTTAGTGCCACGACTCTGCCTGGATATCCTACCATTTATCTGAATAATCCTTCAATCGCTGCACTTCAAAACATCACCTAAATAGATACTTCATTGCTATTTATGCAGGGACTCTTTTTTACTCTTTGTTTTACTACTCTGGAGTTTAATAATTTCGTTTATAAAAGCACTTTTCCCAGTATGGCTTGTTGCACAATTAGGGCTCCGTTAAAGGCTCTCATTATTATTTGTTTTCTCTTTTGAACTGACAAAAACTCTGCCCAGAATGAACCGCTGCATTTCCTTTGTGAACATGCAAATCTTACTGTAATTTACTGCTGCTCCTGTAACCAGCAAGAGGCTCTTTGTGGTCACTGGGGCGCGTGTCCCATTACTCACTAGCAAGGGCAAATTATTGGTGGCTCTTATATTTTTATTGTTGATATTTGCTATTTTTATTGTTGATATTTGACCGTGTTCTCAGCATGAAAAAAAAAAAAAAGCTGCAAGAGTTACTGGGAACTGTGTAACTAGAGCAAAAAGCTGCATTTTAGTATTTAAGCTTAATTTGTGATGTTTCCTCCTGCTTCTCTGTCTGGATTTTTTTTTAATGTTACAGCAGTTGCTATTAACAATTAGTTGAAAGCTCGCACTCCTAATGAAGGTATCTAAAGAAGTAGAGATGTCACATCTCTTTCATTTATTTTGATTTAAATTGATTTTACCATCCTCAAAGTAGGAAATAGGCTAACGTAGATTTACAGAAAGTGTTGATTTTGGCCTGGGAAACCTTTCTCCTTCTTAAGTGGATACACTTGAGGGAGAAATGGTGAAATCCTGTTTTTATTTTGGAAGGGAGCTGCTGTGTTTCATCTATGTCATGCAGGAATTTGTGAATAAAGCTGTAGCAATCAGAAATTCATTAGGTAGTGCTGTTTTCCAAGCCTGATATTTGGCCCGTTGTGAGAGATTGCTGAACCAGCTTTCTAGCTCCTCCAGGGACTGGACTGCAATCAGTGGTAGTATTTCTAATTGTGATCCAGTGCTAGATTCTTATATACTGTTTTAAAGTCACTGCTCATAAAGGACTATAGCCCTCTAATAGCATACTTAACTGTTCCTTAATAAAGAATTAAAATGCATGTGTTTAGGTTGGGTATTTTGCCTAAAATTGACCCTTACGATCAACAAAAGGGTTCTTGTCTTGGTAATACTTTCCTTGGGGTATCGTATTAATTGGGTGTGTGAATTAACTGAAGACTAAACTTCATTAAGCTCCCATTATCATTGCATTTATATTCTTTCCATCCTAAATCCTCAGTGAAAACATCTGTTAGTCACTCAGAATAGGACTGTGCGTTCGTCGGAGGCAGCTCCGCCGTCGTAAAACTGTGGATTTTAGCAATTAGACTTGAACAGCAGTCACCTTTAAAGAAATTTATTTTTCTTCCGATCCCCTTTCACAGAGGCAACATTTCGATAGGATACTTAATCTGTATTAACTGTAACTACAAGTTTGTATTCGTGTTCGCACAGCAGGTGCAGTTCTGCATTCTCGCTCAAGACCTCCAAGATTAACAAAATCCTCCCTGAGCGTTTACCAGTCTTCTGTTTTGGGCTTTTTCCCCCTGTTTTCCTTCCAATGGGAGCGTATTCAGTTTCTTTCCCGGGCAGATATTGTTGTCTTCAGCAGTGCTATCAAGGTAGGTCAAAAAAGGGTTTATTTGAACTATTATCTGCTCGCAAACCTGGGGTTTCTGTGCAATCAGTGCCTTGAATTGCTGTGTTCCGTATTTTCTTTTAAACCGAGCGTCTCCAAGGTTTGAGCTGCTTGTGGTATTCATAGAAGCGAGTGATAGAAGCCAGAAAACAGCAAGTTATTTTTATTTATTTATATATTTATAAAGTTTGCAGTGTTTCGCTCTTGAAGAAGCAGCCTCCGGGTAAGGAATGTGCTCGATGAGCTTCCTAGCAGCCCGGGCTGCCTCTGCCAGCTCCTCGGGCATCGTCTGCTGTGGTCAGATGCAGCCATTGATCCCCATGAAGTTTCAGGTTTTTTGGGGTCTTGGCTGCTTTCCCATCGCTCGTCTCGAGCACGGAGCCGGTGCCTGACGCCCGGCTGCCGCTTTCGCTGCAGCTCAGCCGGCTTCTCGGGCAGACAGTCTGGCTGGAGGAGGCGAGAACTAGCAGTAATCGAAGGAGGAGAAACCCAGCGTAATAACTCGTGAGCCAGAGACTCTTGGAGCTCTTTGGCTGCAGCTTGAAAACCCGTAGACTTTGCTGCTGCCGCCCCGGAGGTCCTCAGGATGGTTGCAATCTTTAGGTTCCTTTGCCCAGAGTCGTGTTCACGTAAACCCAAATGTTGAGGGAATGCAGTTCTACGGGGGATAAACTCTCAAATAACTTAAGAGGCTCCAAAGCGAACGCTGCAGGAGAGGTCATTTAAGGTAATCCTCTACCGACAGCAGAGAATTAGCTGGGAAGAGAGCAACAAAAGAGAAGGTTCATAATAGGGATGTGACTTAAAAGCCTAACGAACGCAGGAGGGTTTGCAGACAGCTGGTATACAGCGTGCTAGACTGCAAGCAAGCACGTCCTGGGGAGCTGAGAATGGCCATGAAAATTTACCATCCCAAACAGAAAATTTGGTCACGCATGCACTGCTCGATGATCCCTGTGATAACACCAAATTGAGATTGTACCCATTTAAAAAGAAAAAAAAAATCATCTTCCTGGTCCTATGAAAAGTAGAATTATATTAAAAGAAATGTGCTTTCAATTAGGCTGTTTATCCAGCTCTGTAACATAGCTGTGATTTTTCTTTATATCTTGTTTGCTGTTTCTGCGCATCTCCCCAGCTGTGCAGGCCATTAACGGGGAGGAAGTGCAGACGGGAGGGTGTAGATAGGTCCAAACCCTTGCGAGTCCGTGGTGAAGGGAGCAGTCTAATGCCTTTGTCAGTCTGCAACCTGGTGCTTTTGTGTCCTCGGGAGTTTTGCTATCTGTTAAGACGGTATCAGCTCGGGTCAGACCAGAGCCGTTCTCTGCCACGAGGCTGTTTGCAGCCTCGTCCTTACTGATGCGGCCGCTCGTGTGTTGGCTTTGGGGAATCCAAGAAATCTCTGTGTGCGCCGGGTAGGTCGGGGCTCGGGGTGTAACTAGCTGTTGTGTGGAGCCTTCTGGTCCTCGATGACCGCCCCGGTTAAAAGAAGCAGCAGCAAAGAAACGTCTGCATTAACGGGGTTGTGATTTGAGCTTATTTGGATGCTACCTGATACTGAAAACAGGTTCTGAAGGCTTGAAAGAGTTTAGTGTTCAGTAAAAATCACCCTCAGCAGATGCCATTCCTCTGGTTTCTGTGCTCGGACTGATGGTGTGAGATTTCCAGGTGTGTGATGCATCCTGGTGTAAATGGATTTATGGTCTCAGTTGGAGAGANTCACCCTCAGCAGATGCCATTCCTCTGGTTTCTGTGCTCGGACTGATGGTGTGAGATTTCCAGGTGCGTGATCCATCGTGGATTTATGCTTTCAATTGGAGAGAACTTGGAGACTTCCTCTCCAGGAGGATGCAGCATCACTGGGATTGAGGAACAACTGGAGAAGACGGGAGCTAAGTGACCGTCATGGAGCACCACGAACTTGCTGCATCCTCAACGTGAAAAGTAAAATGAGCAAAGCTTCCAAGTGAGGACCATGAAAGGTTTTAGTCTTTGGAGTTTTTTGGGAGTTTGGCTAATTTTTCTCCAGTGCTTTCCTGAAAGTTTTACTTCTTCTGGAGCCTCACTGCTATTCTAATTACCCATTTGAGTGCATTAACTCTGAGGGTATGGAGAAGTTGAGATTTTGGCATATACTGAAAAGTCTTGAAGGTCCTTGCAGTTGCTAAGGATTTCTGGCTAGGGATTAGTACCTGGTCTGCAGTAAAATGAGAAGCTGGGTTGAACTTTCATTTGTTTTCACTTGCTATTAGATAGTTTTGTTGTGTGTTTATTGAAGTTTAGAAATATACCCAGGGAAAACTCTTTCACCATGGTGCTTTCGTTAGCATAAATGCATTATTTGTCTTGTATTTGAGGGAGTGCATTTAAAAATACATACTGGGCTGTGCTCTTTGAAGACTTGGAAGCTACATAAGAGTTTGGTGCTGCAGAGCTTGAACGTGAGCAGTTTTTCCCAGAAAAAAACACTGGAGAACTGAGATCTGATGCTCCCTGCCAAAGGGGCAAAAAGATCTGAGCACCTTTCAGGAGGTGGGAGACCCCTGACGCTGAAAAGAAGACCATGGAAATGTAATACCCACCCAGGATCAGATACTGTTTCCCATCTGAGAAGCACATTCCACTGAGCAGGACGCGTGAGGTCATTTTACACGATGGCTGTGAAACCAGGAATAACTGGGAAGCAGAGAGACATTCTCAGCTGAGTCCTTAGTCTTTGGATTCACGTGTTTTCCTCTTTTTTTTTTGCTATTTGAACTTGTTGCAGAGTCTAGTGAGAATCTGATCCCCACTGATACTGAGGCAGCAGGTTGTGATCCCAGCTGTAGTTTGAAGAAAAATTCAGGAATAAGAGAAGGGAGCGTGGGCGTTGCAACAAGGTATGTTGGCTAAATATATTCAAGGAGGCTACCAAACTCTGCAATGAGGGAACTTGAAGGCGATACCATTTCTTTTATAAAAATAAAAAATTTAAAAATAAAGGGTGGGAAAAGCTCAACTTCTGGACAGCTCATATCTTGGATCTGTCATTGTGGAATTGTGTGAGCAAGAGAATGAGGGGGTCATGGATAACTTGAGGAATATCATTGCATCAGCCAGGGGCAGCATGAAATGCTTTTGGACAGGGAATCCTCTGAATTAATGAGAACCGGAAACGATGCAAAGCAGAGATTTAATTCAGGATCTTGAAAACTTTCTCTGATCCTACATCATAAGAAGGAAAACCGCAAATAGATCCCATCTGTATTTATTGTACAAGTAACATAGTTTTTCTTTTAAAATATTATCTTGTCAGAGCCTAATCCTTAGGACACATAAATGAAGGTCTTTCCGTAATATCTCAATTCTGTCTTGCTGATACTTTTGTTTGCCATATAAACTTATAATGTCTTCTCTCCCCCTTTTTTTTGAGGGGGGGTATATTTTACATTTTTTTGAGCATTTTTGATCCTTCATCTCCAGGGGGATTGCAGGCCCCAGACCTAATGTTCCCCAGGATATGAGCAGAGTGTGATATTGATTGTCCTGTTTCCTGTACTAATTTATTACGTTCATTAGCGAGGAATAGATGAGAGATGATCTCATTGCATTACGTTGTCCACCTCAGAGAGTAAATAATAAATACCAGTTGATGGTCACCTGAGGATCAAGGGGTGCTGGTGGAGAGCTGTGACAGTCAATGCAAGGAGCTATGCAGACACCTTGGTGATATTACTAATGTGCTGATTCAGTGTGGTGGTTATTTACCATAGCTTATGATGCTGTGTTAAGGGACCCAAGTGTTACTAAAATGCTGAAGGGGGCCAAAAAAAAGATATGTGTCCTGGCCACAGAATCTCAAAACTCTTCTTTTGCTGTAAGCATGCACTTATTTTTTATGTAAAGCTAAGATATAACTAAGAACATTGATGTCCATGAAGGGGTAACTTGTTGGAAAAGGAGAAGGATGCAAAAAACAGATCAGTTTTTACTCTTTTGAGTATCTCCTCATGATGCTTATTTCATCTCTTCCTATTTTACCACCAAGGAAACTGTCTCTTACTGCAAGGGAGAGTCGAATGTGTGTGAGCCGTGGTAGCACTGCAGCTTTTTCTAGCTTTATTGGCGCTCATGGACTTTTACACAGCATTTAGCTTTTACTGGGGGTTTATGAACCCAGAACCCAAAGTCCAGGGCTGCAGCTGAGGTGCCCTAATTCACAAGAAAAATAGAGCTCATCGGGTTCATCGAATGATCCCTGAGGAAGAAACAACGAGGGGAATAGTTGGAGGCAACTGAACTGAAAATGTAGAAAAGTGACCAGACTCTCTTTTTTGGCTACTTTTAGTTACATTAACTATTTAAACAAACAAGCAAACAAAAATCCTACATTCATGCTTTACCTTAAACAGCTGTGACTCATAAATAAAGCCATTTAGTTCTGTGTTCCCGGTGGAAACCACTGGAGATGTATGTACAGCAATAAGCCTTGCACTTGCATTTTTGTTTTGGTTTTAAATCCTGCTTGTAGGAGGCTGTTGATTTACACAGGGCTTTACAAACACAGATAAGACGTGATTCCTCCTCCTCGAGGGCTCAGGCTTTGCAGATTAGGACCTTTTGATTCCTCACAGGTATTAGAGCATCCCACAGCTTCCACGTATTTGTCGTGTGTGGACACAATTTCACCCCATGGGGCTGGGATTCCCACTTGGGCACTGGGCACCTGATACAGTGACTTTGCAAGAGGTGAGTTTTATATTTATGAAGTTTTATATTCATTTCAGGCAGGCTTGAAAGCCACAGGGATTCCCTGCCGGAGCGTATCGTGCCCTCCGGGTGCCAAATAGGTCAAAATCCCTGATGTGGCTATGGCAAACTGTGGAATTGCCAGGGGAGCAATTGAATCGGAGACCAAACTTCCAGGGAGATGATCGTTAACCAGCGCTCCTGTCTAAAAAGCAGCGCTGAGACATTCAGAGGCGGCTAATAGCCTTTGATTAACCATTTTTGTTTTGTTCTTGCTCAGGGTGTTAATCACTGTGATTAAAATGCTTAGCCACCATGGAGATAGGCGTTGTGCAAATTAGGAAGCAAGCAAATCCAAACAGATGGGGCAGGCAAAATTAGTGTCTCTGGCAGGGCCAGCGTTAGGCAAGGCAGGGCCAAGGAATATTTAGTGGGGAGACCCTAATTATTCAAAGAAAAGCAAATATTTCTGTCCCATGGGCCTGACAGAGTTCCTATAAACTTCACGTCTTTGAGCCTTTTTTTTTCTCAGCCTCTGGTATCCTCTCCAGATCCCAGATTCCTGAATGAGCTGGGTCCCTGCCCAGGATGCTACAGAGAGGCTGGAAACGGCGCTTCCCTTTGCACGAGATGAGTTATTAATGTGCCAACTTCTCCTTGGTGGAGCATCCGTGCTGCGTGTGGTCCCCATGTTGCAAAGCCCTGAGGAGCCTCCGATGGATGACTTGGACACGGGGGCAGCCCCTTGGACTGTTTTCTACTTATTTACTTTATTTTGCATTTTTAAGCTCTTTGCATAGCAAAAAAATAATGTTGAGGTTCAACCCCTTGGTGTGTGCAGGTACAATCCTTCTTTAGAAGGACTGACTGACTGAATCTGTTTGTTTTAGGACTAAATCCTCATATAATGCAGTTTTGCAGATAAGAATCAGAGCAGGGCAGGGGAGGAGAGACACCTTGCAATATTCGTGAGATCGGGAGCCTTGATAGATGTCGAGATGCATCAAAATCAGCACCCAGTCATGTCACCTCCAAGGAAAAATCACGGTTAAAATAAGTAAGTGCAGCAGTTTCTTGGACAAAGATAGAAATGCCCAACGTGGGGAATGTCTGTGGAGGTCAGAGGGAGCCCATTCTGTTTTCCCTTAATCTGCTTTCTGTGTAACCCACTTCTTTGGTAGAACCATGGGGGAAAAAAAAAATGAACGGGGTATTTTGGTGACATCAAGTTTTCCCTTATTGCCTGCTAGAATCTCGAGGCAGGATTTCCATTTTCCCTTCCCCTTTGAAGGCTTCCCGAACCTTTCAGAATCGCTCTCCTGGGATCACTGGTCTCTTGCGCTGCCTCTGTGACCTTTCTTTTTGGGTGATTGGGCTAAATTCAAGGTTTTCACCGTCTGCTTAAGTGCTGGAAGCTGCTCGTATTGGGGTGGAAACGTGGTGGGGAGAGGTGTCCTGGCCTTGGCAGCAACGAGAGCGCCGGCTGAACAAATTTCCAGGCAGAAATCATATGCTCAGTGAACTCTAAGGGCGTCTTCTTTGCTCCGGGTACTCTTGTCTGACCCTAGGCAATCCTACATCTCATTTAAAGCCGCTTCCCTTCTCTGCTTGTTGGTTTTGTCTCGTTCTTTTCTCCTCTCCTCATCCCCTCGCTATTGTGTTTTCCGTCGTGTCCTTACATGAACCATCCACATTTTCGTAATCTTTTTGATTTCCCGCTTAGCTTGACTAATCACAGCAATTTTCAAGCCTCGTAAAATACCCCGTTGCTCATGTCTTCTTACTCGGGTCCTCCTGCCTTGCTCGTGTCTCTAGTTTTTTTTCCAATGGAAATATATCTGTTCAAAAATGCATAGATAGAGCTAAACAGAAATGATAGATTTTCTTTTTACATGGAAATAAAAATATATAAAAGAAGCCCCAGCACCCAGAGTGTCTGTAATGAACGAGAGTGGGTTTATTCAAGGCTCTTGTAAGGCCATTGGGACATGTGAGCCTCTCGCAGCGCGTGGAAGCTGCACAGCTCCAAATGCATTGCAGGGATTTTGTTTGCAGCGTGTTAAGGCTTATTCGGAAGCTGCTATATTGCTCTTGCCAGGGAAATGCTGACATATATTTTATGTAACACATCAGATGTGATACAGACTCGCTTTGCAGAACCGAGTAGCATTGCTACGGCCAATTGTTCAACACAGCGTTTTGCTACGTTTCCTGACATGCTTAATAAAGATATTTTCATGACTCTAGATTCAGGCTGAATGCCATTAACTGCTGGCTTTCTAAGAAAGCAGGAATGCAGCTTGTAATGCCAGGCTCCGCGGGTTTGTTCAGCAGCCGTTGGATACAGCTCCAGAACATCTAAATCCCCCAAATAATAAGCACCTGCGCTGGCTGGTGTCACCAGGGCTGCTGTGTTCTGCCCACGGCTGTTTGGAGAGTGGATTTCACCCATCGATGGGGTAAGGCAGTGCTGGGGAGGGCGTTTTGGAGGGAAGGGGGATGGAGACGGTTTGGTGTCCTGGCACCCAGCAAACCTGGCAGAGGATATAGGAGAAGTGTCAGCTCCGGTTAGGGTCCCCGTGACATCCATGTGCTGCCTTGGCAGAGCCGTGGGCCCGCAGCGGTGATTTCGGAATTGCCTCTCATCCCCACTACGGTTTTGATACGTCGGGAGGAAATAATCCGCTCGTGATGCCTCCAAGTCCGCTAATTCCGTGCCCGAGCAACTGGGAGCATTGGTGCTTCCTGGGAAAGAACCGGCTCGCGGAACAGCCCGACGGAGAAGGAGGCAGACCCATCATATCCATTCCCAAACAGGAGCTGCTTTTAATGTGAATAACTCCCCTCTGGCAGAATGCCTCCAGGAAAGTCAGTCCCTGCTTCTCCAGCACAACCAGAGTTCTCCAATTGCTGTGTCTGGTGCTTAGCATATGAAGCAAATGACTAATTTTTTTTCTTTTTAACCAGCAAGAAATAGGGAAACATCCATGTCTGGAACTTCGGCTGCTGTGTAGACTGCAGGAGAGGACAAGAAGACTCTGCTTTTTGTCTACGTGTGTCCTTGTTATATGGGGGCTTTTAATCACTCTGGTAGTATATGGTAAGGAGGAGAGGAGGGCTGGGGTCTCTGATGGTTCCATCTCAAACCCCAAGAAATGCCATGGGGTGCTGAAGAAAATGATGCAGGGAAACAGAGACACGATTTATTTTCTTGTATAAATCACAGCTCTTGAGTTGCTTAAAATAAGGACATTAAAAGTATCATCTTCTCGAGGAAGTGAATGGCGAAGTGAGTCCGTGTGCGTTGGAGCTCTGGAGGATGCACAGCAGAGAGGAGACCGAGACGTGGGACAACGAGGTAGCCGGAGAGCCCGTGTTCTTTCCAATAGACAGTGTCCATACTGAGGAACGTGACAGGGAGGCCAGGAGAAGAGGATGTTGGGGTCAAGTGAAATGAGAAAAAAACATTTTTCATAGTGATTTTAGCTTTTTGAAATTCTGTTACANAAATAAGGACATTAAAAGTATCATCTTCTCGAGGAAGTGAATGGCGAAGTGAGTCCGTGTGCGTTCGAGCTCTGGAGGATGCACAGCAGAGAGGAGACCGAGACGTGGGACAACGAGGTAGCCGGAGAGCCCGTGTTCTTTCCAATAGACAGTGTCCATACTGAGGAACGAGACAGGGAGGCCAGGAGAAGAGGACGTTGGGGTCAAGTGAAATGAGAAAAAACATTTTTCATAATGATTTTAGCTTCTTGAAACTCTGTTACAGTTACAGTTTTGTTTCAAGGAAAATACAGCCAAAATGTAGAAACACACAGTGCGGAACATGTGGCCTTTAGTGAGCTTTCTAGCACGAGTGAAGCTTATTGCAGTCAGCATGTAGGGAGGAGGTAGAAGTAGCCCCTATAGGAATTCTGGGAATCAGATCCATTTCAAACAGAATTTTCCATGCAGATTTTCAAGATACCAAATTTTGGCAAATTCCACAAAAAACGCCTGGAGGGAAAAACCTATTACCATCCCTGTGGAGGGGAAAACACCGCCCTGTTTTCTGTTTCCCACTTAGATATTGGAGAATCTACACGAGGTTCCTCAAGAGCTAAGATTTGTAGCCCTGGCCCAGGCTGCCCAGAGAGGCTGTGGAGGCTCCTGCTGTGCAGATCTCCCAACCCACCTGGAAGGACCCTGTGCCCCTGCTCTGGGTGTCCCTGCTGGAGCAGGGGATGCACTGGGGGATCCCTAAAGGTCCCTTCCAACCTCAGCCATTCTGGAATTCTGTAGCATGCCAAGCTTCATCCAACCCTTTGCTCTTGGATCTGTTCACCTAAGAGAAATTTTCCGTATACGCACCTGGCACTCACGTTTGATATTTGGGGTTCAGGTTGGTCTCGTTGCCGGCTCCAACACGCAATGCCCAGGGCACCGCGGCGCGCTGGGTGGCACCAGGAGTGCGTGATGGATCCGGACGTACTTTGTAGAGCTCTGTTAGCGCCGTAGGTTGGCTTGGTTACTGAGATTTTGTTTGATAATGTTGGTTTAACTCAGTAGGAGGTTATTTGAGAAGGAAATTTAAGGCGCAACGAAGGGCAAACGCTGAAGAGGTGTTAAGAGGAAACACCAGGCGTAGAAGCTTAAGTTCTTTTTTTAATTTTTTTTTTTTTGCTGGTTCTTCAGCCTAGTTTTGAGCAGGATTAGAGGAGGGCTGCAAATGAGTGCAATAACTGTGTTTGGAGGCAGAAAGTCCCTGCTCAAGCGGAGGGACTTACTCATGCAGAGAGGGCTTGGGATTAAAGGCTATAAAAAATTTGCTGCTGGCATTGGGGAGAGTTCGCCAGCAGCAAATGATAAGGCTTTGTGCCAAACTTGTTTGTTAGTGGGATGGGATTTCGTATCAAGCAGCCTCGTTCCGGCCGTTGCAAAGAATATTTCTGTAAAAGTAGTTTTATCACCGGGTTTTATAGGGACCTGAAGGATGGGTCACAGCCTGGGCTGTCATAACGCTGCCCTGTGCTTTAGAGATACAGGATTTCACATCACGGTGGTCCCGGTGTCATGAGAGGCTTCGGGGGACACTGTCACTGTGCCGAGGACCTATTCTTCTGCTTGCAGAAATAATCAGGACACCTGACACCATCAGGTGAAAAAGCAGAATTTTTGTTCCATTCGAAACCCTTCCTGTGTCTTTGGCTGCATTTATTTTCTTAACTACTGTGAACTCTGGACTATTTTGAATTTATTCTCCTATAAAGCAATCTTTAAATGGGAAGCATTATGATTATATAAATGGATGAATCTAAGTATTAGCAGAAAAAGAGGGCAAGGTTGGCTGTTGGGAAATGCAGACTTTCCCGACGGTTATGCAAGTGATCGTGTCAGTTATTTCCCAAGTCTAGTAGCACTGAAGTAATGGGAAGGAGATTTGATTGCTGGAGCAAATATAATTTACAGAGCATTAAGCTCAGGCCGGATTGGCATTTTAGACTACGTTTTTATTAGGTAACTCTGGATTTTCCCATTTCGTACACCCCAGCTCATCGCTATTCAGGCCAACTCGTCACGGGTACAGTAATATCCCACCTACCTCTCACTGATACGGATAATTTCCATCCAAGTGAAGACAAAATACCTCTGAAATCTGTAATAATTATGGCTGTAGATTTTTACACGTTTGGAATTGATGTATTAGAAATAGGGTAAAGTCTGGAGAAATCCCCTTTGTCCCGCAGGATTTGAGATCTTGAGCTACACTCTGGAAAAAAGTGGTCTGTCCGGTAGTTTATTGTCCCTATGGACTGAAATGTGGAATTTTGTTCGTTTCCCAATACTGTGTGTTTTTTTGTAGTTTTACACCCATTTTTAGTAACAATATCATTTCTGCCAGATAAAGGTACTAAAAGAGGGGCAGAAGTTGGAAGTGGAAGGCTAGTGCTGAGCTAGTAACCCAAAGTTAGGATAAAGACATTTGGGGATTTATAAAGATTACTAAAGAATTGCAGGTTCTTCTAATCAGGTTGCTCCTTCTTTAGTTTTGCTAAAAAATTGAGGGTGGCTGTTGGTGGTTTATGAGCAGCATAATGTTGAAGTAAAAGTAATAATTAAAAAAAACTGTTTGTTACTAAATAACCTCCGAGTTTAGGCATTTTTTTATTCAAAGAACTCATCTAGTGCAGGTTAATGCCCCCAGAAACTGCATCAATCGTGTTGAAAAGTCTCCCCGTATTGCTAAGTCCCCCAACTCCCTTAGATGAATGGATGTTGGGAGCAGCAATAATAAAAGGAGATTATAAGCCAGAGCATTGAGAAACATAATTTGTTTGGGATGGGGCCAGGAAAGAGGTTTGCAGAAACAGAAATAAGCACTTTGCTTCAGAAAAGGAAGCACTAGTAGAGCTTTCTGGTCTCTGCCTTGGCGTGTATTTCAGGATTTCACAGCAGATCCCAGCCCATCCTTGCTATGGAGCTGGTTGCCCAGTTTCCACTTTTACTCTTGGGAATAAAATGTTCATAAAATACCAGGGCTCGTAGAAATGTCCTCGCTGCAGGTTAGTGATGTGGTTTAAATAGACTTAATGCACTCCTAGGCCGCTCAGCCAACGCAGCAAACATCTGCAGGCTTGTAGGGAATCTGTGTCATCCTTCTGTGGTTTATAGCTGTGGGTAGGAGGAAAAGTGTCGTCTTATCTCCAGGATCTAAAATATCCTAATTGTATCACATAGAATCAGCCTCCAGAATTCATTCCCGCACGGGGAAATCAAGTTGAATAACACGGCCAAGTTTTGAGGAACAACTTCATAGCTCTGTGACCACTGGCGTTTGTGTCAAGCCAGGGTTATTTCGAGCCTGCTGGAAAGGAGCCTGGCTGATCACTAGCAGCTTTAGCCAACTTTTATCTCCTCAAGAACTGTCAAGTCCACGAGTTCCTAGTGGGGTCGAAGAGGTTTTTCACTTTGAGGCGTCTTGTTCTGACCTCTACTAGAGGCGCAGCAGGACGCTGGGGATCGAGTTGCCTTCGTTAGGCAAAAAGCAGCACCCAGGAGGTAGAAGCAGAGTGTGGCTGCAAAGGAGGAACCTACAAACGTTGCTCAGGCCCACAGAGAAGGTGTTAGGAAGGCCTGAGTTCACCTAGAGTTGATGCTTGCATGGAGACCTCAAAGGGAAATAGAAGAGCTGCTCTTTGATGTTGCCCTTTGCTATAAGGACTGGGTGATTTGGTGATAAGGCTGAGGTTCTTGGTGCCTTCTTTACTTTAATCTTCACCAGCAAGGTCTCCCAGGCCTCTGATTAGAGGGCTTTAGAGGAAGAGGAGCTACCAGCAGTGGATGAAGATCAAGTCAAGAGGTTCCTTGCAAGTACTCAACCCATTCAAGGCCATGGGACTTCAGGGGTTGCATCCACAGGTGCTGAGAGTGTTGAGAGGTTCGAGGAGAGACCTCCTGAGGTCCTTTCCAACCTGAATCCACGAACAAATCTATGATTCAGTGTTATGTTTGTTATTATGACAGCGAAAGCAACAGAGCGAAGCAAGGAGATGCCTAGCAGGATCATCTGAAAGGGTTTTCACTGTAGGATGAAGCCTGAGAACAAGAAGCATGTGTTCCTGCTGAACATGGTTGCTTTTGTTGGCAAAACTGTTAAAAAAAAAATACGAAAAACTAGGAAATGAGTTGAACTTCCCAGACTCTGCATTTGTATGAAAGGGAGTCAAGATTTTGTCTCCACTAGTCACAGATTGCGCTGAATCTAAACGAGGTGACTGCCATCTGCTTTCACATTTTGAAAACACAGATTTTTAGATTTTTGAAAACCGTCGGCATGGGTGAGGAAGAGAATGTTTGGAAGTCTGTGCTTAAAGCATTTTTCGATTAATGTGCTGTTTTCTGATTTGGGATCAGAGCAAAACTGAAGCAGGCTTCGACTGGGATCCGGCAGCGCCAAGTGCCACTTGCGTGATTGAGAAGATGAGTTTCCAAACCTTCCTCTAGAGGAATATATGGATTCTTCCCCTTCCCAAATTTGACAATGTCCTGCCAGAATGTATATGGTAACGTTCATCACNTCCGGCAGCGCCAAGTGCCACTTGCGTGATTGAGAAGATGAGTTTCCAAACCTTCCTCTAGAGGAAGGATGATTCTTCCCCATCCCAAATTTGACAGTGTCCTACCAGAATGTGTATTGTAATGTTCATCACTCTCAGGTCACCTCTTGGTCTGAGCCACGTCTTGCTACGATGGATGAATTGGCCAGACAAATTCCTGCTGAGTCTGTGATGTCCCTTGAGGAGCAGGAGGAGCGACGCGTTGGAAACCAAGCGGAGCTCCCTGTGATGAACCAAGACACAGAGGTAGGGNCACCTCTTGGTCTGAGCCACGTCTTGCTACGATGGATGAATTGGCCAGACAAATTCCTGCTGAGTCCGTGGTGTCCCTGGAGGAGCAACGTGTTGGAAACCAAGCGGAGCTCCCTGTGCTGAACCAAGACACGGAGGTAGGGAATAAGGAGATGCATGTGCTGGGAGAGGCCTTTGGTTTGCCCTGGCTTAGCAGATTTGGCTGATTTCACACAAAGTGGCTCTGCTTAAGCTTTGCTCAACAACGTGGCTGAGTTGGAGAGTCCTGCAGCTGCCAGGGGGCTGCAAAGGAGATTTCCTTACGTCTGTGAGGATACAAATGCCCAGAATAAAAGAAGTTTCTGGGCAGTTCATTTACCGGGCACTTCTGCAGCTTATTTTCACATCGCCTGGATCGTCATCCGCATTACAGCCCATTTACGCTGCTGTTAGAGGAGGTGTGGGCGTCATTTCGTTCTCCCTTTTAACGCTGCCGGAGTGACTTCAAGTGGCACCTGAGAATCAGACCCTCCGTCTCCTTGCGCTGCCGTTTTTTGTTCTAATGAACAAGGCACAGCTGGAAGCAGCCGCCTTCAACCCAACCCTGGAGCATTTCTTCATTACACTAATTCGCAGGAGTGCCTGGGAGACCTGTTGCGAGCGGGGGGACGGAGGATAAGAAAAGCGGGGCTCATTATATCTCAGAGAGGCTTTGTTCTTTTACTTTGATAATTACAGTTTTGTTTTTAATTATTTAGGCTAGTTTGTTATGCATTACCGCCACCCTGTTGTGCTTTTTTTTTTCTTTTCTGCAGCACTACCAACGGGGTATCTTGCAAGGAAGGATCCTTGCTAGGGATTGCACAGCAGACCACTTGGATTGGGACAACCCTTTAATATGGAGCCAGGATGATAAATCTTTCCCAACAAGGGGGAAGTCTGCTCCATCGTGTAGACTCCAGCAATGGGTTAATGGAAAATGGATCTGGTGCGAGGTGTTGATTAGGAACGTTTTTTGCCTTCCTGTTTTCCAAAAAGCTCTTTTTAATAAATTGCTCATCTTCAGAGGCCTGTAACAAATACCGTGGATTGCCTTTTATCAGCCTATAATGCGCTTTCATCGCTGCGGAGACGTGTGTGATAGTGATACTGAGTTGGTCCCCTGGGAACGCCGAGGAGACATCGCTAACGGCTCTGGAGTTACGACTGCCTCGAGTCTGGGTTAAAACGTGACTAAAACGAGTCTAAAACGGGGCTCCTGTTGCCTCCCTAGCACCAGTCGCTCCCCATCCCAATTGCCAAAAATCCAAGTAATTTAGCTTGATGGTATCAGAACCAAAACCAACTCCTTTTTGAAATGTTATGATTTATTGGTAGTTTTTTTTTCCTTTTTTTTCTCCTTTTCTTGATCTCTTAACATTCAAATGTTTTGTCTTTCTTGGATTTCTAAGGAGACATCCAAATATTCCTTTGCACTTAGTAAGAATCAAAATGGAAAAGATAGCGAGATGATAAAGCTGCACTTCTCTACAGCCATTTTACAAACATACTGTGAGTAACATCCAAAAGAAACCAGATATTAAAAATAGAAGGTTTTAACCCTGAGGTGCTTTCTAAGAGTGTTTCTAAGTTTTCCCTAGAATTTTACAACTCTTGGCTCTGTGCATGCAGAATGCTGCGCAACCTGCTTGGGAAGGATGAGTAGGAAATGATTTCTTGGTTTAATCTTACATTTGGAAAAGAAAAAATTAATAGTAGAGATGCGAAATTGTTCATCTGAGCCTAGCTAGGGATAGTGGTTTATCAGGTTACAAATGTGCTTTCATTACCTGGAGGTATATAATACATTGGGCTGTGAAATACACACTTGGGCAATGAACAAATGAAGGTCACCAAACTGTCCCTGGATTTCGGCCAGTGAGTGTGTTAAAATTAAATAAATCCTGCGGTCCATCTTCCAGCAAACCCTGCTCTTTGCCATGCTTTGACTTGTGTCTTCTCAGGTTTCCCAACGTGGTCCTGTATTTTTTACTTTCTTTTCGTTGCTGCAGCTGAGTGAAGGCGAACAGGAGTTTGCCTGCGAGGCAGGTTGGTTCCCCTTCTCCTCCCAGGGTTTTCCTTAATGGCTTCAAGAACTGACAGTTGTTTTAAGAGCTGATTTTGAGATTGTGCCTTTTGTAACTCTGCGGCGGGAGGGAGATATTGTTCGAAACCAAAGGGATGGGAGGCTTTGGGCTCGAGGCTGGAGAAAAAGGGCTCTTTGCTGCACGAGAATAATACTGCTCCGTCTAAAGTGCTGCTTCTGCCCCTTCTGCTAAGGCACTACAGCTGCTTTTCAACTGCTAGGCTCAAATACAAGTATTATTGCAATTGCTATTTCGAGTATTACTGCTCAAACAGAGGAGGTTTGAACTAAGGAATGGGATCTAAGAGTGAATTGCTTAAAGAGTCACCGAGAAACAAGAATCTTGGGGAAGAAAACGAATTTTAGGGTTTTCCTTGCGGAAAGTTAAAGGAGGACAGTCAAGGAGAGTGCTCCACGTGCACCGTGCTGCATCAGTGAGATTTTTTTCTTGCCCAAAGCATTAAAGCAGGTGTGTGAGCACTGATTACTTAGGGGAATGACTGAAATAACATGTTGTAATTTAGTACATACTGAAATAACATGCTATAGTTCTGTAAAGCGCATGGTATTGCTTGATTCTTCACATTTAAACACTTTGGAAAAGCAGTAGGTTTCCTTGTTTTACACTTACTCTGAAGAGCGCAAGCAGCGCTTGGCAGTTACATGTCTAAGTTGCTGCAAGCAGCAAGCAAAAATATGTTACAGTCCAAGAGACGCAGCAATTAATGGCATAAATTTATGGGAAAGAAAAAAAAGAATGAAAGTCGTCTTGCCTAGTGGTCCGAAGTCAAAGTCCTGAGACTCTGGGCCCTTTCCCTACCTTCCATACTTTGGCAGTGTAATATTCCTGCTAGCACTGATTTTTTTCTCATATTATTATTTTTTCCTGTGGAATTTGAGAGTCGAAATCTGCTGTGAATATATTAGCATACATTGAAATATAGAGCAGATATTTAGCATTTTTTCCTGAAGGATCCTAAAACGCCTTACAAATACTTTCACAGATCACTACTCAAATGCAACCACTTCTGCATTTTGCTTCGATTTGATTCAAGATGGAGCAAATTTTGCCTGGGGAGACCAGGCAGAGCAGTATACGTCCCAAAATTGCTTATGACACATAGGGCTCAGTTATTTCCACCACCACGTAGGATGGAGGGATGCTCTATTATATAATGTATTTTCTATCCAAGAGGACAGACCTATGGATCACGAGCAGAGATTATTAATATTTTTTGCATAAACCCCAGAGTTAATTGCAGCTGCATCTGGTGCATCATGACGACTCCGAAATACAAGTCTAGGTGGACAGAACTCTTGGAAAGCAGCAGCCAACTCAGCTTTGCAGATAGGACTTTGCTAGGTAGATTCCTCATCGAGTGTTTCCTTAGCTCCTGCAGCCCTAATCCTGCTGGTCCCAGAGCAGCAATCACTCATCAAATCCATAATAAGCCTCTTGCTGGTCTTTTGTTTCCCAAATTGGTCCTTTGCTTCCCACAGAAGCACATCCATTTGTAGGGTCTTGCTCCCCACCTGCTTAAGCTGTATTTGTGCTTTTCTTTGCCCCCACCTTTTGTAATTTAAATAATCTTCAGGCCCTGCTAAGACCAGCATTTCAGGAGGTGTTTCCAGAGGCGGAGTAAGATAAAATGTAGCTCCTAATTTTGCTGTCAGTGGAAGCCCTTCAAATGCAAAAGATGCTGGCAATATGTTTTACTAGAAGTTAGTAGTGACTGACTAAGTCTGTGATTGAGGCTATAAAGGGCAAAACACAGTTTCTAGAGGCCAGGTTTCTGCTCCTTCTGGGTTTGGGGCAATCAGTAGGGTGGTAGCATCTTGGGAATGCTGGTTATGGGCAACATAACAGGCTCTGTGGAGCAAGGGCAGATTTCGCCCTCCAAGGATTTGTGGTTCTGGCAACTCTAGAAGTTTGCGTGCATCATTTCTATCCCCAAATTTGAACTCTCTTTGACAAATTCCCGGTTTTCAGACCAGAATGTGGTAATCTATCTGAGTTATGTTCATGGGATAGTTTGGAGAATGGGAGCAAAATACCTGTTGGTTTTCTGATCTCACTCAGCATTTGTCCCTTAGATCTCCAAAAGTCGGACCTCTAGAAGCAACACTTTGGTGGAGCTCCAAGCACTGGAAAATAAACTTACATTCCAAAAGATTCAAGAGTCTTGGTGTCACCACCAGCTCCTCTTATTTGCATGGAACAAACAGTTCCGTAATTCTTAGCGTGTGTCACATTTGCCTTATTTTGCAGGCTGTTGTAGCTGATGAAAGCTGCTGTTGAGTGATTCCAGTGTTACTCACAGTTCGCAAATGTGCAAGCACTGTCACTACAAAACGCGGAGTTATTTGAAAGGTTTCTTATTAAAGTAATCATGGGGGAGTTAATTAACATCTAAGGATTTGGGCTCATCTCGTTGGATTTGGGCTCATCTCGCCCAAGCATTAGGCTTGTAGGTAGTGGCCCATCCGAATAGGGATTTATCGCCTGGGACTCCAGCACTGGAATGCAGAAATACTGCTGGGATACAGCGTTTTCCAAAAGGGATCTAGAGTTCCTGGCCCTTGCTGAGTTTTATTAGGACAGATGAGTGTGTTCAAGTCACAGCTTCATTAAGGTATCTAGTGGCTTCAAAATTGCTAATATCCACT
>VWPW01002600.1:731062-769521 GCA_013389825.1 Crypturellus undulatus | reverse complement strand
CCCCGTCGCGGCGTGTGCGCCCCGGCCGGCCGAGGCGGCTCCTGCTCCCGCGACGTGTTAAATTACAGTTTTCCACCATTCCGGCACTGAGCAAATATTTGCAATGAGTGCGCTGCCAAACGCCTTTTTTTTTTCTTTTCCTTTCTTTTTTCCTTTTCTTTCTTTTTTTATTTTTTTTTACGAGCTGGAAAGACTAAACACCTGTAGGTCAGGAAGTCAGGCCTGCACCAAAACGCAGCTCGGGCAATAGGACGGCGAAGGGAAGAGCGACCCGGGCTCCGCGGGCTCCCTGTCGCCCGTGGAGGGCAGCGACGAGAGCTGAAGGGCGTTTGCGAAAGGCCCCCGCTCCTGCCCTCCGCATGTTGCTGCTGCCCTCGTCCCCCCGGCCGGATCCGTTCGCAGCCGGGGAGGCCGCTCCGTCGGGGCTGCCCCGGCCCCGGTGCTCGGCGCGGCCTCGTGCCCAGCGGCGCCGGCCGCGCGGGAAAGAGCGATCCCCCCACCACAAAAAAAAAAATAAATAAATAAAAAATAAAAAATAAAAGAGTGGGAAGGAAAGAACGAGGGGAAGGAGTAGGAAAAGAGAAGGGGGAGAAGAAAAAAAAAACTTAAAAAAGAAAAAAAAAAAGAAAAAGAAAAAGGGAGTCCGACACAGCCAACAGATAACCGAAAACTGTCCTGCTGTCCCCTCCTCACCTTTGCTGGGAGGGCAGAAGGCTCAGGGCACCTCTGCTGAGCTCTCCTCGTCTCTGTGTCCTGACATTATAATTATTAATTAGCATTATTTGTTATTATTGTTATTATTTCAATGTATTTTTCTTTTCCCCATAATGGCCCTGCCGGGGCTTCCGAGCACCGCTGGCCCGTGCGGGGCGGATGCACCGGGCGCAGGCAGGAACCCCTCACAGACCCCACCGAGGGCGGGGGGTCACTGCTCCCGCCGCCGCCTCCTCCTTCCCCCGTGTAACGGGACGGCTAAAGGGGAGTTTCCCGGGGGGCGACGTGGGGTGCGCAGGGCGGGCGGGATTCGCGACTCCCGCTCGACGGCGGGCGAGGCCGCCCGGTGGGAGACGGCCCGGAGCGGCCCGAGCCCCCCGCCCGCCTCGTCCGGGCCGGGAACCGCCAGAGCGGCCCCATCGCTCCCGACACCGCCTCCTCCCCGCCTCTCCCGAGGCCGAATATTGTGTGTTTGGAGCGGGATTTCGATTTCACACCTTTTTTTTCCCCGAGTCCAAACTAAAAATAAAATAAAATAAAATAAAATAAAATAAAATAAAATAAAATAAAATAAAATAAAAAATAAAATCCCCCCGGGGCGGGTTTGCCCCCCGCCTGCCCCGGGGCTGCCGGCCCGCTGAACTCCGGGGCCGGGCCCCGCACCTGTGTTGATCCAATATATGGCCCCGGGGACAACAATGCGCGGTTATCTCGGCGGAGATAGCGCGCCGGGCCGCGCTGCCCCCGGGTGGTCTCCTTTGAGCACCCCCCCGGCACAGCCCCCCCGCGACCCTCCTCAAACAGATCCCTATCGCCCCCCTTTGAACAGCCGGGCCCGGCGCGGGGCGCGGGGCGCTGCTCGGGGGGACCCGGCGGCACCGGGTCCGGGGGCGGGAATGGGGACCCCCCTCCCGCGGCTCCCGTCGCCCAGACCCCCATCCTGCGCCGCGACAATCTGTGAATGAGATAATGATACATAAAGCTCCCTGATGGATGTGCCGGGCTGGGGATGTCTCCTCTAAATTAGCCGCTTGCCTCGCCTGCTAATAATGGTGAGTTTATGAAAGCAATTTCAGTGCAAAAAGCACGGGGTCTGCTCGGTCTAATCAGCCTGCCTCGCCTAATGGATGAGGGGGTCAGGCTGAGAATTATTGACACGCCGCTGCCCTTAACCCGTTTCCCAATAAAGCTGATTAGTTTTTGTCAATTCATCAGCTCGCCGCTCTCGCCGCGACTGCATCAAAGCCCTGTTTGCTCAGGGGAAATCAACAAGTCACCGAGCGGATCCATTAAGGAGCGGCCCCGACGGGAGCCGCTTCCCGAGCTTGGGGACAAAACGGCTCCCGGGGGATGGGGACGAAAAGCAGCGGGGTGGCGGCCACAGGTGCTCGGAAAACGCCTGCGTGCGGCAAACTTTTTATTTTTGGTCCGGAAAGGAGAAAAACGCATATCCCGGGATTGGGCAGGTCAGAGCCACCCGTGGCGTTTGGGCTCTCCCTGCCACAGAAAACTGGCGAAAACCTTTCCCTTCTCTTCACCCAGCCCCTTGTCCACAAACAGGACTGCCCCTGCACCGAGAATCTCGAATACATACATAAATACATATATAGGGATATATATATATGTATATTATTCCCCAATGAATTTACTTTCAAAGTTTTGCCTGGCCCTCCGCAAAGAGATACATCTCTCTGCAGATATTTTCAAGAAAAAAAAAAATTACATTTATTTCCTGTGCTAGCTGAACCCCCCGCGCCGGGGTTCGTCGCGGATAACGAAAACTTGACGCTTCGGGCTCGCCCGCGAGCAAACAACAAAAAAGGCGCCTCTGTGCGCGGCCCCTTTAAGCCCCGACGGCCAGGCTCTCAGCCCACCCCCCTTCACTTTAATTTCATTAAAACAGAGCATGAATATTTCTATTAAACCTAAAATGAAATATGAAGCCATTTAGACTCTGCCTGCACCAATCACCCAGATTTATGACTTTTATTCATCACATCAAGAGCTGGGAAAAATGAATTTTCTTCACCCAGGAAGGAAATAAAACTCCTGCCTTGGTCATTTCCAGAAAGCTGTTAATTTGCCCATGTGGTAATTACTTTCACAATTAACTAAAATACAAATCAACTTGACAAATTGTGCTAGTTTATATATTAATTAGCCGCCTTAAATTTATTCATTATGAAAAGACAATTCCAGGGGACCCCGGGTGTCTGTTTTATCGCAATAAATTCCCGTCGGGAAGCGGGGGCCGCGGGCAGCTGCGCGGGCAGCTGCGCGGGCGCGGGCGCTGCGCGGGCGCGGGGGGCGCTGCGAGGAGGGCGGGAGCCGCCCCCGATCCGCGCTGATTTAGCGCAACGTCGATAGGATCATTCGCTGCCTTTTAGCTTGTGATCTTTATAAATGTCCCGCTATTAAATTAGAAAATGATTCTCTCCTCGTTTAATTGTATTCTTGCGTTTCTTATTTCCAATTAATTAGTCCCATCGACGTTGCAATATTTTAAATGACTGGAGTCCGTTTACAGTTTAAAATATATGGGTCAGCGCGCGCGATTTGGGACTCGGCGGGACTCTATAATGCGGGCTTTAACGACTCTCCTCCCATACGTCTTGAACGCGCGGCCGAGGCGCCGCCGGGGGGTCCGTCCCGCTGCGCGCCCCTCCGCGGGGCGCGGGGCGCGGGGCCGAGCGCGAGCGGGCGCCAGTAACGGGGTGGATGAGCGGAGCCGGGAGCCGGGAGCCGGGAGCTGGGAGCCGGGAGCGCCTCGCGCGGCGGGGCCGCGTGTTCGGGTCGCTCCCTGGCAGGAGCCCACGGGGTCCTGGGCATCTCCCTTGTGGGTCCTGGTGGGCACAGGAGGGCGGCAGCCTCCAGTCCCCTCCGGGCTCCCCCTGGGCGCGGATGGACACAGACACCCCAGGCCCAGGTTCCTCATCCCTCCGCTGGGGACTCCTGCCTGCCCCATCCTGCTCCCCCACACGTGAGGCCCTGGGGGCTGGGTCATGACAGGATCCTCTAAAATGCGCCCATGGTTGGAGACCTGAGTGCACTCAGAAGGAGGGTCTCTTAAGGGGGCCTTTGGGCTCCTCCTCAGTCCCTGCCGCAGCTGCAGGGTGGCACGTCCCAGATATTGTGCCTGTGCCTGGGACATCCTTCATCCTGCTGCTGGCCCGTTCTCCTGGGTGCCTTAAGCTCCTGGGATGGAGACATCACCTCCCACTCGTGCTGGTGGCTCATAGCCACTGGCTTGGACACAGACAAGCTGAGCAGAGTCACTGTGAGACAGAGGGGTGCTTGGCTGTCCCCAACCCACCTAGTGTCATTGCTCCCTCCAAACGGGAGCATCCTCGTGCCAACCTTGGAGACAACCTTGAGCTTTTGAGGCTCAGCTGGTCTGAGCCCTGGCCTCCAGCCCGGGAGCCCACAGACCCAGAGCGTTTTTTTTGCCCTGCTTTCCACCCAGGGAAGGCACCTGGCAATGGGGCTTATTTGGGGAAATAACAGATCCCTGCAGATGGGCAGTGCGGCACCTGCCACGTCTCCAGGAGGCGGATGAAGACTCCTGTTACCTTCACGTCATTCAGCTCCTGGGACATAAACGTCAGGAAGGATAAAAGATGAAACCTAAGGGCAGATTAATAGTGTGACAAATACTATTGTTTCCTGGCCTGGGCTCCAAAGGTCCCTCCCATCCGCAGCGAGCTCAGAGGATGCACCTAATGTGGTAAAACCTGAACGTGAACCGTTCCCACTATTAACTGCATCAAGTGTTGCTGTGACGGCATTAATCACGGCGAGCGCCTCGGCGATTTAGGAGATTGTAATATGTGATTCCATAAGACTCTCATTGTGATTTAGCATTGATTAATGGCCATTCATAAAATGATATAAAACTTACTTCTATCCTATTCCCTCGTACAGCCCCAAACTGCTTTCCAGCCAATATTTCAAAACCCTCTTAATGTAACTGCTAATTTCAGGAGGGTGATGGTGATTACGGTGAACACGGGCTGGTGCGGAGGGGTCTGCAGTGGGGCCAGCAAGAGGTTACGGAAATTATTTCCAAAGCAGAAAATGGCTATCTGGTTAAATTATTTCAAGTGTTACGTGCCTCTATCCTTCCATTCCTTGCTGCCAAGGAAAGATACACTAAGAATAGCTCAACTGCTATAAACTAAAAAAAAAAAAAAAAAAAAAAAGGCGCTAAAAAACTAAAAAATGGGCAAACACAAAAATGGGAAAAAGAGAGGGAGAGCAGCACACCCAGCCAGGGAATGGCCACAGTGGCTTGGGGTAGACCTGGTGCTCGTTCTGTTTGAACTGGTGTAAATCTGGTCTCTTTCCAGTAGCTGCTACATTCCCAACTCCAGTGACTTCCCATTTGCATCAAAGCTCTGGAGGATTTAATCTGACTGGGGACTTCAAAGCATCTACCTTTAGGTACTTACTAAAAGAATCGACTAATTCTTTTTGGTCACCCCTTGATCACTAAGTCCACAGGTGATCCACTTGCACCTTCCTCTCTCCCGCAGAGCGTCTGGCCACCGAAGGCATCCGGGGATACAACCTGCTCTGCCTGGGCTTGCTGGAGGCAGGAGGCTCTGCTTGGCATGGGGCCTAGCACAAAATAGCTCATGCTTTTTATTTCCTTTTTCTTCTCTTTTAAGGCACACCTAGGGACTGTGATGTGCATGCGTAATACCATGCGGCCGAGGGACCACGGGCTGCCAGAAAAGATCAAACTGGTAGAGGGAGGAGAGTGTGCGATTGGGGAAGTGTTTGGGAAATTAAGAAGGGTAAAAAAAAAGCGGACATCTGGATAAGAAACAACATAGAACAGCAAGTCCAACATTTGATGCTTTCGCATATATACTTTATCTATAGATAATAGATAATAGAGAGTTCACAGGATCACTTGATGGGAAATATATTGATAATACAATTTTTCTTTGCAAAAATGTATGCAATGATTGCAGTTTTGGTTTAATAATAAATTTAACTTTGAAGGATCCTTTGATTCAAACCTATGCCTTTTTCTAATAGCATTCAGAATTATTAATATCTGTCTAGCCAGCTAAAGAGGTTTTTAAAAGAGTATGCTGGGTGTTCTGCAATTAGAGTAGCCATCTGCCCTTTATTAAAACTCCATTAACCTTTACATTAAAATACATTTAAAATGCAGACATGCTGAAAATATCAAACATAAATAAAATAAATCTAAGTGGTTTCTTTGCCTCCCTGGTTTATTTGTGCAGCCCATGGCAACTTGTTGTGGCACCTATAATTTTGTGGAGACAGATAGCACTTTGTAGCATCGATTTCCTCGTGTTAAGGATAGGAAACAATTACAAGAAAGCAAGAGAATTAATAACACCTCTGATGAAAATTTGAGGGACATGATCTTGTTTATAGAAGGCTAGAACCTCATTTAAAGTTCATATGATTAACTTCAGAGTAAATTGCTTTATTTTAAAAGTGGAACTAATTTATTCTGCTCATGCCCTGCTGATTACAGGAGATATTTAATGTGGCAAAAATATCCATGTAAATAAAATGATTGAATGTTTCAGGTGCATTAAGGTGAAATTCAAAATTGTCCTTGCAGGTCCTGCTGCCACGTTTCCTGAAGCCTTGTCCTGACATTTGCTGTGAGCAAACCCTGCCTGATCTGCTGCTGCTACTGGTAGAGTGGCTAATTTTATTTTGCTTGCAAATAAATATGCCTAAAATGCTTCCATTAAAAGATCCTGTTTTCACTCATTTCTAATTTCACCAGGTTTGAATAATGTAAGCTGAAATTTCTGGGCTAAAATATCTGCCTGGCTGTGAATTTTTGGAAGGCAGCAAATGAGCCTCAACCATTGCCAAGAAGAAGGTTAAGAAAAAAAAAAAAAACAAAGAAAGATGCTGTTTTTTGTGGCTCAACCCGCTTTGTAGCGGCTTCGCTCCCTGCAGCGCTCCGTGCCGCTCCGCCGCCGCGTCCGGGAATGGGGCCGCCGCGCGCGGGGCACCGCTCCGGCTGCCGATCCTGCTCATCCAGTGCGTGGCCAAGCTGTAAAGCTGGAAGGGATGGACTGGGGCTCATCCAGCCCAAACGTGGTGCGGGGAAGGGGCAGAGGATGGAGCCTGTTGTGGCAGGGAGCGGAGCGATGCCTGCGGAGCAATTCTCATGGAATGATGCTCACCTAGTGCGGCTGCAGCACACAGGGAACTTGGGCACCTGGAGGCACTGGAAAGAGAGAGCTGCGGCTGGGCATGGGCTGGGGCAGTGGGATGGTGTTGCAGGGCGAGGAGGGATGCAGCTGCGGAGAGGAGGCGCGCGGCGACGCGGAGCCGGGAGCGGCAGCGGGAAGCAAGTGCAGGGGATGCAGCGCGACGCGGACGGGGGACGTCGGCGTTGAGAGGGAGACGTGAAGATGGGTGCCCAGCACCGCGGGGCAGGAGCTGCTGCTGCTCCTGCGCTCAGCTGTTGCGCCAAGAGAGGTTTCTGACAGTCCCGGGCTCATGTGCCCTGTCCGGGTTGCATCCAGTGCGTTTCATCACATTTTATTTCAACGGACTGATTTCATTTCGTCAACTTGATGCCATATTTTCAAAACTAGAGTTCCTCAGAAAATTTGCTAAAACCCTGTAATTTATATTTATTGAGAACCAACCCAGGTGTCAAAATTGTAGAATTTCTCAAAAGCTGTGATCCCTGCTTCCCTCCCTCTGGTCTTCAGTGATCCCAGCATATCAGATGGCACAGCTTAAGCTCAAGTCCCTGTAAAGCTCTGTTGATAAGGAAGTGGTCTGGGGAATTAAACATTTAACACACTTGCGAAAATTTCCCTTGCTTTGGTGGTTCCCTGGATCACCAAGCTATTTTTGTAATTGCCTTTTCGATGGTAGAACCCGCATCTCCTTAGATTGAAGGGTCATCTTGGAGAAAAAGACCTTAGCTTTCAAACAGGTCTGTGGTTTTCCTAGCTGGGCTTATATATGGCCCTTATATTGACAGTACTTTTTGATTAATACTATGTATAACATTCCTTAATGCATTGGTAGGATTAATTATGCAGAAACATTTGGCCACCTGGACGCACTGTTGATGAAATGACGTTTTATTGACAAAATGACAATTTGATACTGAGCTTTCCTAAAGCTCCCCATTGAATAGATTGGTTGGTTCAGCTAGTAGGAGTGTGCCTGTGGGCAGCTCCAGGAGACCTTTCTTGTTCAAAAATTTCTAAGCTGGCTGTGGTATGTGTGGTTTGCTCCTGGAAGTCAGTACTGCTCTGCTTGGGGTCTTTCAAAAATGGGAGATGCACAGAGGACCAGAGTCATCTAGAGTTTGTGGTGGCTTGAAGGAGTCATCTTGAAGAGTTTGTTGTGGCACTCTGTGGCACAGGGTTTTGGGCACAACTTCTCTTTTTCAGCAGTGGTCCTGGTTGGGACTGGGCAGTTCAAGGAGCACATGATGTTGGCAACTGAGCTGAACTCGAGGTGGGTGGCATAGATGGCTGCTAAAGGGAAGCCTCCATCCACATGGCTTTTAGAAGCCTGGATTTGCTTCCCTACCCATCCCTTGGATAGATATACATACAAACTTTTCTCTTCTCTTGCTGTGTGGTCCTGAATAAACTTTTGTTGTGTTTTTAACCTAAGACTTTTAAAATTAAGCAGTCTTCAAAATGATAGATTTGGGGTGGGATTTTCAAACTTACAAGTGCCTTTGGAACATGCATCCTATGAAATTGCTTAGGTCTTTTGTCATTTGGGCATTCTTGAAAAAAAAAAAAGTGTCCTTTATCAGGATCATGGCTTTTCTTTCTTAAATAAAAAAATGGAATTTAGAGGTGGTTCTGATGATGGAGAATAATATTGACTTTCTGTAGCCGACAGCAGAGATGTGAGTGGAGCTAGCTGGGAGTTTTCCAACCAGATTTTTCTTTTTCTTGGAAAATGCTGATTTATTGAAACCAAAACTTTTCATGGGAACATATCAGTACTGATTAAATTTTGTTGAGAGAGATTGCTAGGGTCTGAGCCACGTTTTTTGCCTATAACAGAAATGGAGGATGGCCAATGGGTCAGGGCAGCCATTTCGAACTTGTCTGGGTCAGGTAGAGTTGAGAATGGACCTTGGGTCTTCCCCATTCCTGACCCAGCCCTTGGGCTGCTGCTTACTCAGAGGATCCTCTACTAGTTTTTCATAGAACAAACTTAAAAAAAACTCTTCAGGCTTATTCTGATACGGAATGGGATTTTTTTTCTTGTGCAGATTGTTGTCAGAATTAAATAATTGCTTGTGAAGGTCTTTGAAGATTTACTCTATCAAAGTTTAAATAAGTATTGCAGTTATTATATTCATTTTTTATGGAGCTTTGCATTGCAGGGTATGATCAGCAGAAATACTTTCAGAGAGCGTGTTTAGATGTCAAGCCTGAAGACTGAATCCTATAGAAGCAAATTACTGGTAACTGGATCATGGTGATGTTATTATCAGCAAATGTTATTAACGTCAGGATTTGTTCCCATGTCAGGATGATGTTAATACAATATTAGCAATGCAGGTCCTTGGTGTCAGCATGAGAATATCAAATGCAAGTGGAGGAAAATTGTATTGGATTGGGGAGATGATGGCAAATCAATGACACAGAAAATCTATGGAGAGCAGTTTATAGTGACACAAGAAAGCCGTGCCCACATAAATCAGTGGAGACCAATGGTTATCGAAGGGAAATTTCCATGCAAGATTAAGTGGACACTGCTATCATGTCAGCACTATATGAAATAAGTGCAAGATGAGGATGATACTGTGATACCAACACTTAGACCAAACAATGTCAACAGGAATTACTGTCTCATTAAAGGAAGACAAAAGACTAATGCCTCCTCACTTGGGAACTCTGTGAGTAGCAGCAGCAGCTCCAGGGCTCCACAGGGCAGAGGAGGGTGAAGATCCTCCATGAAACTCCTCCATGTGAAGGGACATGTCCCAAGGAGCTGCACGGGGTGGTGGTTGCCTGTGACGCATGAAGCACTGCGGTGGTGGGAGCTGGCACCGTGATGGGAAGGGAAAGTTCATGGTGAAGCATCTCCATCCCAACACCTTATTTAAGAGGATGACTATTTTTTTTTTTTTGAGTGGGCTTAGCTAANTGGTGGGAGCTGGCACCGTGATGGGAAGGAAAAGTTCATGGTGAAGCATCTCCATCCCAACACCTTGTTTAAGAGGATGACTTTTTTTTTTTTTGAGGACTTAGCTAATATGTCCCATCCTATTTTCTCTTTGCAGTGCGAAATGTATGAAATGTGGAGGGACTGTCCCCCTGGCCTCCCTGTGCCTCCAGTGCTGCACAGGCAGCATGGTTGAGCAGTGCAGGTAGATGTCCTTTTGGTGACTGCGACATACCCCTGCGTGTATGGTGTGGCTGACGTGGGTGACTAATCAGATCGTATGAACAGCAGTTAGGCAGAAGAGCAGCTCCAGTTGCTTTGGAGGCACTAGTTTAGGCTTTTTTTTTTGTCTTGTAGCCTGTTTAACTACTCAACTGCTCATAGTCCTTTCACAGGTGCTTTCCATAATACACGCTGTTTAGCTCCTTCTTTCCCAGCCTAAAGAAGGACCTCAGAATATGAATGCATAGGAGGACATATCTAACCTAAACTTAAATACCTGTGAGGGACGGCTCTCAAGGGAGTTGTATTATAATCATGTGGGTCCAGCTGACACTGTAACCAAAAATCTGCCTGGTGCTCACCGTGGCAGACGTCTTGTGGGCATGGGGAAGTGGCCAGTGATGCAGATACCCCTGAAAGCATCGGCTGAGCATCTCTGTTTGCAGCGGCAGCTCATGCTCGTCTGGCAGGAGAAATGACACAGGTGGAATGAATCCCGCTTTATGGAAAACACCTCCTCAAAAAAGCAGGCTCTCACTCCAGAGGGAGGCAGCGGTCCTCCTGGATATCTTGTGCTCAGGGAGTTTTCCATGGCATGGAAATGTGGATTCCGCTCTGTGCACATATTTCATGGAGACAAACCATGCAGGAGGTAGCTCTCAGGGACACTGGTGGGAATTTTCTTGGGGGAACTGCATCAGGCCTTATATCTGCAAAGCAATGCAAGTGCTCTAATGTGCTTAACGTGCTTATAAAATCACCTGTCAGGCATGTTTTTCAGTTCAGCCCATTAGAGTTTCACATGTGCTTGTGTAGAGCACAGCGCTCAGGCAGAGTGGTGGCTTGTAAGTGTTAAATCAGCATAAATATCACGGCCTTCATGAAGGACGTTAGCGTGGCAACTTACAGCCCGATTAACATAATGCACGGAAAGAAAATATTGACATTTTATACATCTGTACCTCAATAATGCCGCACAAGAAGCAATATCTGTAGCAGTAATGGACATGTAATTGGTGTTATTACAATACTGCTCACTGGGAAGGTGGCAAGAGAGCCAGAAGAGGAGATAGATAAGATTGTAAGAGGTAAAAACTGTACTAATTCCAGCCCCATTTCTGCCAGCAAACTCCTAATACCTAAGCTGGAGGTGTTTACTGTTTTGTAGCTCACGGGGCTGACCCTGCAGCGCAGGAGATGCCGAGCGCTTGGTGGTACAACGGAGCGGTGGGTGTTGAGCAGGTGCAGGCAGGACTGCCAGCACGATCGTGTCACTGTTTCAAGAGCGGTGTAGAGCAAGGTGGAAGAGATGGAGGGGAAGGAAAATAGGAACTCCAGAAAAGCCTTGTTAAAATTTATCTTCAGGACAGTGAACAGAAAGTGGAAGCTCTGGGCAATGCTCCCTGGGACTTGGGATTTCTGAGCGGCTTTGTGGTGACATCCATTTTTCTCTGGAATATATACCCTTGCCTTTCTTTTCCCTGCTGCAAGAAAGACATGGATAGCTCCTGGAAGCACAGCAGGTGAACTGGTATTGCCTCCACTCAAAGCGAGTGTCTTCCCCCTGCTTGCTGGAGACCCAGGGCACTGGGTGCAATCCCAGCCTTGCTGGAAACCTGTGTCCATGCTCCAAAGGGACTTCGTGAGGACATTGCTTGCGAGCACAGATAGTGCACAGCATGGCAGGAACTGCATCATGGCATTTGAGGGCAAGCCTCAAGCAAAGTAACCTTGAAAGCACCAGGAATTCCTGAGCCAGGATTCCCGGATGGCTGTGTCATTTGCAGGACACTGTTTGCTTAAGTACATCATGATCCCTCGCTGCCCGCTCTTCTCCAGCTCCAGCAGTGTTGATTTTGCTTCCACTATTTTTGAGCAATCTTTTTAGTGGGTAGCACGTCATTCTTATTTTGAATAGCCTAACCTTTTTAATCCAAAATAACTTTCCCCAAAGATGGCAAGGATCCAGCATGTTACCTTGGATCACAGTCTAGTTCCAGAACAATCAACCGTAAGTTGTTTAAGAAGGCTGCGTACATTAAAATGGCTGTAAATCAGCATAATGAATACAACAGCACATGCAGAAATTCATTACATATCTGATACACTGGGGTGTTATTCTATTATTTGATGCATGCTTGTTTTGCAGCAAAAAATTCAGCCGATGGATGTGAAATTACAGACTGCTGCCACTTCTCCCACAGTAAACAGAACACATGTCAAAAATAAATAAATAAAATAAACACCTAAATGTTTTATTATAATAAAGTTACTTGAGGCCAAGAGTTCAATAAGGAGAATTTATAAACATATCATTTCAGATCTTGGAAGGATTTCAACATAATTTGCTTGTGGTATGGTAAGTGAGGTGAAATCCATCTACAAGTCTCTCTGGAGTCATAAATATGTGGAAACGTCTATTTATATTTGCTGTGAATTTACTGTAGCACAAAAGCGCTATAGACTATCCAAATCAAATATGCATGACTTGTAGGCAAGGAAGCAATTCTTTCTACACCTTATTCTTAAACAAGATCAATTTTATTTTCCCGCAAAATAAAAGCCCCAAATCTTCACTCACTTGTCTCAAATGCTGGTATTCGGTGGATAAGAATCACTAGTGCGGTTAAGGCTTTGAGAATCAGGCTCCAGGGTCTCAGGTTTCAGCAATATTTTTGAATATGCTTTCATTTCAGTTGACAGTGTAAATAAATTAAAATAATTGAGACTTCATTTTATGTCCATTTGTAAATGAACATAGATTTTTCAGTTTATCTAAGTAATTAACCTTTATCAGAACTGCTTACTGTAATGCGATGACCATTTTACACACAAATAGACTCTAGGGATTATCCAGGGGTATTTTGGGTTTTCTAACCGGGTGTACTCTTGAACAAACTCTCCATTGAGTGGGCAGACAAGGTTGCACCATCACCTTTCCTACGGGAACTCTGCTCTGCTTGCAGCATCCCTGCCTGAGTGCCTCTGCTTCCCATCTGAAGACTCAGCTGTTGTTTCCAAAGGTAGGAACTCCAAAATCAGAGGTCACCCTGGACCATTTGTTGGCAGATAGCTTCTGTGGAGCTCTGCTTGTCTGAGTCTCCTGGCTCTGTGTCTTTATCACATTCCCATACACCCTTTACCATATTCCCCGCAGCTGGCTCTGTACCGGGGTGGCAGTTGGGGCCGCTGGAGTGAACACCTTTGCTAGAGCCAGGCAGATTTCCTTAGCGGAGGTGCTGAGCTTTTCATCTTTGCTGCCATTCAGCAGTGAAATTACATGGGGTTATTTAACCATGCAACTTCAAGAATAGAACCACAGAGAAAACACAACTTATTAACATTAAAAGCATGCTTTTTTGTTTGTTTTTTTGTTTGTTTTGCATGTTTCTGTTCCATTAAAAGAAATGTAAAAGTCTTAAATAGAGGTCTCCTGCTGCAGGTATAAATAAGCTGGAGTTTAAGGAAGCAAATGGAATAAAAATCTGAGCCTCCTGCCTCCTGCATGAGCAGCCTGTAAAGCATGAAGGGGAAGACTTGAAGTCTAATCCAGCAAAATCATTTTTAGCAGATTAGGCTAGTGAAAGATCAATCAGGGATTACGTCGATATATTTGATCATGCTCTGGAGCGGGATCAAGGGCTTCTCAAGGTCTCCGGCAACCCTATTTTCTAAGATCTGACAGCAGTTCCAGGCTGGACTTGAAAACTAACTATGTAATATAATTGATTTTAAAAAAGTGCTATGAGTTAGTCTGCCCAAACCAAGAGAGAGAAAATGTCCCTTCTGTCCTCCTGGCATACAAACACAAGATGGATAATAAAATACAGATCATGACAGAATTGCTTTTCCCTCTGTTTTGGAAGTGAATGACTTTAAATTATTGGCAATCTCTTCTTGCTTGGGTTTTGAACTCCTAAACACGCATTTTAGCATGCTCGGTTCTTTCACTGTGACAGGAAAAGTGAGCATTTAAATGTTTTTGGATTTAGTAAGAAGTGAAAAAATTATCCAACCCTACTACTATTAAATGCTGGAGAAAGAGATCAGTGAAGTCAGCAGAAACCACAGCAAAGGGGAGCCCTGCTTCATGAGAAAAAGCAGTGGCAGAAGGAGGATTGGTGAACCCGTTCTGGGACCAAAGGGATCAAGGTGGTGACTTTCTGCCATCTCCTCATGAAGACACAAGCTGGAGAAGGTTTGATGTGCCACTAGCCCTTGGACTGGTAAGAGAGGGTTGGAAGAAGAAGAAAATAGTTGGCAGTGACTGAAAGTATGCACAGAAGAAAAATTTGCAAGAGCTTCAAAATCAGGTCCCTAGAGAGGGATTTTCATAACCCTTTGCTCATCCGGTGTAAAGGGCAGGGTGGTAAAACTCCATTTCTGACTGATTAATAGTGTATGGGACTGCAGTGGGGCCAGGGCAGCAGCCCGTGTCTCTTGACACCCTTCAACTTCAAGGAGCTTTCATTCCTGAAGGAGAATTGTTATTCCTTACATGTGCAGAAAATCCCTTTTTGAAAACAGACATTTTCATAGCCACCTCCCAAAAAACAAGAGAGACAAAGAAAAAAAAATCTGCTGTTTTCCTCAATAGAAAACAGTTTTGGAGCAGGGATGTAACCTACAGCAATGGTGTGGAAGCCTGGAAAACAGGTATGGGTAGAAAAGTGGAAAAGTGGAGTCCAGAGAAGGCTTCGATACCTACCGCTATGCAGGTTGGTCCCAGGCCTCGATCAGAGCATCTCCACAGCCTGGTTTTCTCTGATGTGCAGCTTACCCTGAGCTGCCTGTTTGCTAGGCCACTAATACTGCAGCATTGGCTTGCCCGTCAGCACTGACTGGCTCTGGGCAGTAGCGGAGCGAGGACGGGTCTGAGAAGCAAAGAGAATCTGAGCCCCTAGACCTGGCTGAGATCTCCCACCTGAGGTGCTACACGTCCAAGTGTCTCTGGGGCAGGAAGGATCCCTCATGGACCTGAAAGGGCTCTAATCCAAGAAGCACTTCAAGAATTTCTGCTTATATAGAGGGGATCTGGCCAGGGGAGCTCCCTTTGGGTGGTCCTCAAGGGCAGATCTATGCAGGCTGATGGCTCCCTCGCAGACCACATCCCAGGAGATCTCCCAGCCTTGAGTATGATGTGAAATACAGAGACCTCCTTCTGCAATTACCCCCAGTTAAAAAGCAAATCCCCAAAGCAGCAGTGAAGCCCTGCCCCTGGTTGGACACCCTGGTTTCTGGGAACTATCTTGCAGATTCCCCAAAGCTTTTTGGTTCAGCTGCACCCTTGTCTCTTTTAATTTGCCTTTCAGGGCGGGGATGGTGTGTTGTTTGTGTTTATGGAAAGGCAGCGTTTTGTGCCCTTATTCTTAGTGCGTTCATCACTGTGTAATGGTGAATCTTTACCAAAGGGAAACCTCACGTTCTTTGCTGCGAAAGGCCTTTGCTGTGAGTCATTGTATTTCTCATATTCAAAGCTTTCTGCCTGCCAATCAGTCAGCACCCTGTGGCACATGTCAGAGAGGGCAAATANATCACTGTGTAATGGTGAATCTTTACCAAAGGGAAACCTCACGTTCTTTGCTGCGAAAGGCCTTTGCTGTGAGTCATTGTATTTCTCATATTCAAAGCTTTCTGCCTGCCAATCAGTCAGCAGAAAGTTCACCCCGCGGCACATGTCAGAGGGGGCAAATACGCAGTGAAAAGTAATTTGTGAACATGGGCTAAAACTGCTCACCCAACTACTTAATGACTGCTCATAGCCCCCAGGTCATTTGTGAATGACCTTGCAAAAGAATAAAACAAAAGAGTTAAATATTTCCATTCAGGCAGTAACTGCCTTCAAGTTCTTATTTGCCTCATACAATAATTCTCCATGTTAGCAAGGGGAAGGTTTTAAACTCCAGACCTTGCCAACATTTCAAACTTGGTAGCTGTTAGCACTTGTCAAACTCAGCAGTCCTGTTCTGCTTCTGATCACGCCAGTTTAACCAGGTATAGTTAATCTGGTTAATTCAATTTAGTTTGATTGGCGAGGCAAGTGAAAGCAGTGCCACCTGGGAACAACATACCCTGGGCATGGGGTTGTCCTCTGGTTCTGCACATGCTGCTGAGGGCGAAGGGGCCCTTCAGGTATAGTTACCATGTTAGAAATTAATATAGAGTGAAGATGTATAGATTCGTTCTCCCCTCAGCGACAGTCAAGTAACCTGGGAGCAATTTCATTGAAATCAGTCACAGTGCTTTAAAGGCCAAAAGCACAGGATTTCTGGAAAACCTGCTCTGACAAAAAGTCTCTCTTCATCTTCTAATTGCTCAAGTTGTCTCTGTGGTGCCTACTCCTGTGTGAATGAATGGGTTTCTCTCTAGGCATTTACTCCATAAATTTCGGAATACCCTTTGTGTTTTATATTTTTAATGTAAGCTGAATGTTTGCTAGCTGGAAAAGGGATAAATGCAAGTTCCTGTCACAGAAAAATGGCAAGTTATTGCAATGGAATCATAAAATTGATATAGGATGATTAAGGAAGTAACCATGTTGAATTCTGGGAAATATCTTATCTGACTCCTCTTGAATTTTAATAAAAATCAGTCAATCAAAAACAGTGACTGCATGTGACTTCTTTATCCCTATACACTTGGGTTCATTATCATTCTCTAGGAATTTAAAAAGAAGACGAAGGATAAAAAAGTCTCAGAAGTGTATTTGTGGAATATAAAAGCTATAGGAAGGGAGACAGGAACACTCTGAAGCTACTCTTTCAAAGCTGCTGGTGGTAGGACTGTGCGTAATTGTAGTAGCTGCTGCTTCTGAAGGGAAAAGCGTAGATTGCCTCACTCGCCCAGGAAATACAGCAAAAACTGAGGCAGCAGACAGGGAACTACCAGGCTGGTTGGAAGCACTTGTGAGATTCCCACTAGGTAACACAGTCAGTTATCCAGACCCTCTGGCACTTAGTTCAAGAGGACTTGATTCAAAATCCACTGAAATTGGTAGGAATGTTTCTGTGGACTTCATTAGATTTGGATGAGAGCAGTGGTGATATCCCCTTCCCGAGATGATGTTTCTGAAGTGCCTGTGCATAGGATTGCCCAGAACTGAAACTGGCCCTTCTTTCCTAGGGCTTATAAAGCCTCTAGTCTCTTTGCTGTAGTTTGTAAATGTCTTTGTGACAGCCTCACTATGCAGCTTATTCTTCTTACTTTTGGATAAATAAGATCTTCTTTGCATATCCATGCAGCAAACAAATATCCCCAGACCAAGCACTTGAGTCCGAGCATTACTTGCACCTTTCTCTTACCCCTTGGAGTTAGGCCATGTGCCTTGTTGTGGGCCGACCTATGCACTGGACTTCTGCTGGCTCTGGTACATAGGCCAGGAGATGAAAAGTGACCCCGGTGAACGTAGGGCACAAACTTCTGTTCAGTATTTGCAGATCCGTGTTACCTGTTACAGCTGTCTGCCCTGAGGGACACTGCCGCCATCCTGCTTCTCCTACCCTGGTAAAGTGCGCGGAGTGCATCTGGAGACGCCACTTGACTTTGAGTAGCCAGAGGGGAAATACTTACACTGTCCAAGCCTCCCTCTTCTTGGTTCATGAAATTGAGCCCCAAGAGTCAGCTGGGGAGTCTCCAAGCTTGTTTAGTGCCTACGTGTAGACCCCATCACTTGGCTAAGTAGAGTGAAAAATATTACAGCCAACTCTGCCAGCATATATCCCAGGCTTGAGTCTTTCTAAGTTCATTAAAAATAGTTAAGGCCCAAGCCCAGGTGAACTAACAGCCAGCAAGGTGGACAGAAGCACTTCTTAATGTTCTCAAGCCTGGTCTTTACTCCATGGTATAGCTGTAGCTGTAATCCTGGGGTCACTGTTCAGTGGTGTCTCATTTGATTCTAGTACTAGAATGGCACAAAATTAAACTAGCGTGTTATTTTCCCCTCCTCTGCTCGCAGCTTGATTTAGAGAAGTCAGGCGAACCTTGTTTCAACCTTGTTCTTGGGTTCTAAGTGGTCGTTTCATTTAGGACATTTGACTAAAAGCCCTTTTCATGAAACCAACTGCTGTAGGAAAGATGCCAGCAATTAATGAAAGATGATAAAATAACAAAAGAAGTAATACATTAACTATATTATCCTTGCACATTCGGGCAGTCCTTTTCATTATATCCTCTTTATGGACATCCTCCAGCAACATTGGAGGAGCTGCTTTATTGCTGTTCTGCGGCTGTTTTGGTTTCCAGGCATTAACAAGTTACTTAACTGCAAAAGCCCTCTTTTGCTCCTTAATTTCCTTCTGGTACATTTGATTCAAAAAATGAGGCATTTCTGGTACATCACATTCACCCAATTTCTGCCTGCATATTAACACTCACATCAAAAGGAGTTTGCAATTTGGGTGCAATTTGAGTTGCCTTTCTCCTTCTTGGCTATGATAAAATATCTTTTTCTTCAGGTGCTTTGAGACTAGATCCAAGTTCTAGTCTCCTCAAGGGGTATAAATTAGCCTAGCAGGTTTCTACAGGATCGTACACCTGGAACCCCCTAACAGATGCTACTTGCCCTGCATCAGCAGCAGGCCTAGAGAAGACAACGGAGATACCCAGGGGGAAGTGCGGTGAGGATGACCACCCACAGGACCCCAGTAAAATGGTTGACCACAAATGCTGTGCCCTTTCCAAAATGCTGGTCAGTACAACAATATCTCTCATATTTTAAGACACCTGAAAAGAAACACACACACACACACAAATATATCCTATGGATAGGGCAGTACTAGGTAACCACGGTAACCATGTCACTTGGATTTAGATGATTTACCTAGTCAGCCGATATTTTCTGAGTAGGGAAACCAAAATTTGAGTCCTTTAGCCCGCAATACAGCACCTTGGAAACGCGGGTTATCTTCCCCTCCTGGATTAGGCTGAAATCATGCTGGAGATTTGGGAATGGCTTCCCCTCTCACACAGGTTTGGCAGCTGTGTAACCCCTTTGGTGCTACTTTCCCTTTTTCCTACTGGCACAAACCATAGTGTTAGTCCTGCCCACGCAAAGATCATCTCTGGTTTTGTACAAATCGGAAGTATCTCTCCAGGTAACTCTGAAAGTGGAGTATCAGGTGGGAATGGCTGTTTTGGGAGCCTACCTTTAATGTGCAGATTGGATTATTTTGAGATGAGGAATACAGATATACTCGAGCCCATTGGGGGAAGGTGAAGAGTGAATGGTCGATTATTTCATTCATTCATCCCCCGTCTCTGAACGCCCAGAAACAACCCATTAATGAATGTAACTGCAAAAGGAGGGCTCTGGCTGGGCAGCTTTTGGTCTGTTGTTACACACCCAGCCAGGATGCTTTTTCAGAGTATTCACATGTAATAGGTAAGTGCTGATCTGATCTTTCATTCTGAAATAACCGTGTGGCTGTGGCAATTGATAAAAAAGCCAGGATTCTCAATTTTATTTTTATTTTGCCTATGTACTCCCAGCTCTCTTTCTTTTAGAAATAACTCTTTTTCTCTCTATTTTTTTTTTAATACTCAGATCTTAAACAGGAGTTTGCCAGTCTGGAAGAAGATTGTCAATGAATTGTCAATTCTTTACATTGAGTAATTGATTAATTGGCACAGTGTTAATCTCTAAATCAGCAGTAATAAATTCTTTCATTTTTAATCTTGACCTGAAAGTGCTAAAACACTTCTAATTGCCACTGTAGCTGTTGTAAAATGACTGATTAAGCTGCATTCCTATCATAATCTTTGTTGCTCCTAAAATCTCTAATTGATCGTCACATTGGTGACTCAGTGCCAAGAAAGGAAAGGGATCTTTTGCTTTCTCTCAGGAATGCACTGAGTGGAGAAACTTGGTGTTTTTCCCTGGCAATACCAGACACTGAGAGAGACTGATATACCAGAGACTGAGAAGTGAAGGAGAACAGATGGGAAAAGAAAACAATGAAACAAAATGATAAGCACTGGGTGTCAAAAGAAAGGAGAGTTTTAAGAACAGATTTAATTGTGTCTTGTGCTTTCTGTGATTATTTTTGAGCAATTGCAAGGAGTTGGAAGTCAGCTTTACTGTGGCCCTTGTATGGATTCTTAGGGAAAGGGCCACAACCCGAACACTCCCATTGGGCTGAGCCATAACTCCTGGGGGCTACATGCGGATGGGGTTAATGAAGATCAGACCTGGAGCTGGGATGTCAGAGTCTGATTTCCTCCATCCTTCATGCCTTCACTAGGCTCAGTCTACCAGACAACCCATGCCACTCGTACTATCATCATGTGCAAACATAATTTGTAGTGCAGTGTTTTAACTTTGTGAAAAATAGAAGAGATGTTTTCTGACAAAGAGGCAAAGAAGGTGAACAGGATCCGGCCTTGAGTTCTTTGAAGGCAGGGGAATTGAGGATGTTTCCTAGCAGACAAAATGCAGCTTTCCCTTCCTGTGTGGTTTATCCAGAATTCTGAGAAAGTGGAATGGCAGCTCCATGCTGTAAAGCATAAAGAAATATGAAGTAAAAATAATAACAGACCTAAATCCTACTGGATTAAGTTGAGGCCCAACTTCTGAACTTTGGCGAACTATGCTAGTAGAAAAACTTAGCTAACAAAGTTACAATGCTTTCCATCCAGGATCCTTGGATTTTGCTCTGTTTTATGCATTATTGACCCAAGTTTTGTAGCTGCCACTTTATTGTTCTGATTCCACATGTAGTTGAAGATGAAAAAAATTTTTTTTTTGAAACTCTACCAGATGTGATCTGGAAGAAACTGAGAAATAATAAATCCAGACCACCATGTCATTCTGTAAGCACAATTTGAGATATGGAAACCTTATCCTGCAAGAATTATAGCATTTGACAGGATGATGTTGTAAGTGGGCCTATAGCTCAAAATTGAGAGCTGGCAAAATTGAAGCTGAGAACCTGTGCTTTAGCACAGAATGGAAGAAAAGGACCCAAGGCATCTACAAAGCCCTCAGAGGGATCTAGGATAGTAGGAGCGCTATTATTCCACTTCTCTCCCTCCCTGTATGTCGCCACAGTTCCAAGGATAACACTCTACAGTCGAGCTCTGTAGGACTTCACAGAGAGTTATTGGCAAAGCAGAGTCAAATAGGGAGCAGGGAAGCCACAGCTCCTAGCCCAGTTTTCTCCCAGTAAATACAAAGAAAATATCTGTGGGTGCTGATTTCATCTTATACCTGTTAAAACATACTTGCCGCTTTGAGGGGTGAGAGTGCAGAACTGGGCAGCTCCTTGAGGGACACAGGGCTTCTCATTCCAGGGATATCCAAAGTGCTGGAAGGCTCCTGCTTTGCAGGTATTTCTTGTGGGTGCTGGTACTGATGGGAAAGCAAGTGGAAAGCAAGTGGTCTAATGCTGTCGGTCAGCACTAATGGACGAAGGGATGTCGGTCAGGACTATGGAAGAACATTGGTCCTGTAGTGTTATTTCTCTATGCCTTTGAATCAGTGAAGATTTCATTAAACAATTCTGAACAGCACTTGAAAAATATAATTTAGTAAGATTTTTTTTTCCTGTGCGTGTAGTCTTTGTTTGCTTTTGTGGAGAGTTTCCTAGGTATAACGCTAGCAAATGGTGGGCAGTGACTGAGTGACTGGAGCAATGAGCATAAGAGGAAATAAGGCTGCGGAGTCAGCCAATTTAATCTTCTCCAGATACAATCTCGCAGGTGAAGAGGAGGAAGTCCCAGCTGATGGCCATCTTTCATCAGACATTTGGGTCATTTGAAGTTTCCTCTATGAGGATTAGAGAGTATAAAGGTATGATGTATTAATCATCACAGATTCAGCTGTTAAATTGACCTCTGTAATTTCTTTAGTCTCCTCTTTTCTTTCAGAACACCGAACTACTCCATCTTGTGCTTTAAAGGTAACGTGAAAAAGGCTCTTAAGGAATGGTAATTTTGTCTTTTATTATATGCTTTCATAAAGAAAAGGCAAAAAAAGTCTAGTTTTTTAAATGAAAGGCCTCTTCTTCATTCTTGCCTTAAAATTAGCTGAAATTTTACATCTTATTTGATTCTGTTTTTTCTAGAGGGGCTGAATAGCTTGGGAGATGTGAACTGTAATTTGTCCAATCATAGCTGTAGGAGTGGGATAATCCTGTCTTCAAATAACCCAAAAGTCAGTAAGGGAAATGAAACAGCTGTTAAAACCAGCCCCTTGGGAATTCCTGTGTAAGTTATCTGACATAATGTCCATTCAGAACTTTTAGCCTCTTGGCTCTTATGATGTCCTAACCTCGCTAGCTTTGAGGCATGATGTTTTTCCGGCCCAGGCAAGAGCTGTCTGGCTAAGTGTGATAAATAAGTAAATAAGTAAACAAAAGCAAACCTTGAAATATTCTCTCATGAAACCCAAAATGCACACATAGAACAGATTTTAGGTCTTCCCTGAATGTCATGAAGAAGAAGAAAACAAAACAAAATAAGTCATCTCTGATCTGCTACATTTTCTTGGTTGGTGGATTTCCTCAGCTTTTGTTATGTGGGGTGTGTAATTAGTGCAATTGATTCATTTCTTACTGTTCTCTGACTTTGAAACCTGGAGCATCTTCTCCACAGGCCTGAGCTGCTCCACCAGGTCGCTGTGTGAGAACAGCAGTGACAGGAGATAAGCGGTGTGCGAGAACCCTCCTCATACAGGACTACGACATAGGAACAAATGCGAAGGGTAAAAAACCTCTTGCAAGACCTTATGTGGCTTAAAAATGGTATTGAAACTCATAAATAGCTTAGCTGATTTACACTGCAAGGTTTTCTCTGCAGCCTTGGAACTACAACTGTGAAAGTGGAGATTCCCACAGAGCCCCCAGCTCTCGGAGCTGGGCTTCAAGTAAATTAACATTTTTATATTGATAACTTACTATTCTACCTGCTTTCTGGGCTGAGGATTAGAGTACTCGGCATCTGGAAGGAAGGAACCCAAGTTTAGGGGACCTTAGCAAGGGACTTCTTCAGCCAAGAGGCTCTCATCCTGCGGGAGATAAGTTTATAACTCAGTCACTCAAGAGGCCAAGCTGAAGTTACTCCTCTGATAAAATGTTATATCTCTGCTGTTCTCTTTGTGACTTGTGCTGGAGAAATACAGTGCGTACTTAGTCTTCATCCTAAGTAATTAATACCAAATCAATTATATAATGCAATATTTGCCATGAAAAAGACTCTAAGACAAATTAATCTGAAAAGTAATTTGCGTCAGATACATTTTGGGAAGAGTATTATATAGCTAGCTCTGTAACATAAACAGAAATTGCGGTGACTCTCAATAAAGCCAACATTTATACATTAATAAACCTTAAAATAGTCCAAGTCCTTGATTTTATAATAATCTACAAATGGGTCATTTTTCAACCTACAGACTTTAGAAGCTATTTTGCTAGACAGATCCAAGGGACAATTTGAACTGCCAATAAAATTTTCCAAAGAAACCATTTTAAAAATGGTTAGAACATAATTTAATGACTTTATCTACCATTTTCAGCTAATGCATTCTTTTTTTCCTGTGAGTAAGAGTTTAGGGCAGACACATCTTATTATTTACATATTAGAAAAAAAAAAATAATTCCTGCTTTAAATGCGAATGGCAGTTCAAGTCTAAATGCTGGGCTTCCTCTCCAGTATTTGTCATCAAATCCATTAGTCATCTAATTCTTAAGTACATTTGCGATCAGATCTTTTCGCCCCATTAGCCAGTGTTCCTTCTAAAATAAGCAGCAGTAAAACACCAAGTGGTACCGTTCAGATGATGATTTAAAGGTTGCAGAGGCAAGGCAAGAAGATATTACTGAAACATCTTTTGCTTTTTTCCTCAAATTTGTAACTATGAAATTATGCTCATGTTGTTCTGCATCCATACATTCATCTAAGGAAGTCTTCCAAGGCCAAGCTTTATAGTCTGTGGCACTGGTAGAATTTGTCCAGCTCAACAACTTAATGGGCTCATAGAGAAAAGTGTGAGAAGGTCCTGGATAAACAGAGCTTATCTGGATTCACATCACCTAATTTTGTAAGCAGACAGAGCTAATTCAGCATCTCTATCCCAGGTGGGATACTGCTATCTCAGAATAAAGATTTTTCTGAGTAGCCTGGACTATGGCTAGAAATCACACTTCGATTATGACATCAGATATCTTTGCAGTAAAAACTAGTCATATTACTGTAATATTTTAACTCTAAAGTTATTTGTCACTCAGTGGCCTGAACATCAATAATCTGAGCATTTTTGAAGGCTCTTGGGTAGACAACCAAAAGCAAGAATTTGACAAATAATATCTATGTGATATTCAGTAACTTTGGTATATTATTAGAAATGGTTGAGGCTGGAAGGGACCCCTAGAGATCACCTAGTCCAACCCCCTGCTCCAGCAGGGACACCCAGAGCACGGGGCACAGGGTGGCATCCAGGCGGGTTTGAAGATCTCCAGAGAAGGAGCCTCCACAGCCTCTCTGGGCAGCCCGTGCCAGGGCTCTGGCACCCTCACAGGAAAGAAGTTCTCCCTCATATGGAGATTAAATGCCCTATGTTTTAATTTATACCCATTCCCCCTTGTCCTGTCACTGGCCACGACCAATAAGAGTTTGGCCCCATCCTACTTACATTCTCGCCTCAGTATTTGAAAAGGAACAAGAGAGAAGTGTATTGCAAAATACTGATAGCATTTGTGGCGTTATAGGTTAAATTTCTTTGCAAACGGAAACATTTGCAGCCCAGCCGATTCACTGGAACGAGGATGAAAAAGACCCGTGATAAATTCTGCTGATCTCAACTAGCGGTTTCCTATGCATCCTGGGCAGGCCGAGGGTCACCCCTGTGCCTCATCTTTTGCTTTGTTTTTCCTTACCTGTCATCTGCATATGTTTGCAGGTATATTTCTTGTTTTCCTATTGCACCTTTTGATAACAGTGCTCCAGGAACGCCTGGTGGTGAGGGTTGCTCAGTATCTTCTGCACTTTGCTACAGTGATCTGTTCATCATATTTCATTATCAAATGCAAGGTTAAATACATTATATAGACATTTTAGGCATGAGACTTGCAAGGTTAATGCAAGTACAGCAGTTACTGCTCTTTGAATATAATTATGCTTTCGCTGTATTCACTCTGCTGTATTTTTTTTCTAGATACCAGGGTTATGTTAAATAAAATGTTACATTCCTTCAGGCCTTGCTATTGGATTTGATGGATTGACTCTCAGAAACGAAAACACAAGCTACTAAGATATGTGTTTTGGGAAATTGTTTTCTGAGATAGTTCCCATTTTGACATTTTAGTAAACTAATGACCAGCAAAGATGTATTGCTAGTATATAAAGCACAGTAAAGCATTGCCCCATAAAATTATAATTCTAGCAATAACAATCTGAATAAAGCTTCCTGAGTTCAGAAGTTAAACGTATCTATATAATCCAGTTCTCTTTTTGGTCTGGGGTGCTAGAGAGATAGTGGACAATATGGACCCAACTAACACATTTCATAGACTGCATATTCTTGGCATCACACATGGCTTATTTGCTGGCATGACTCCGCAGTACAGATACTTTACCAAAGAAATGTGTCAGCTCAAAGCAGAGTCAGGAAGAAAGACTGAACTTTCTTATTAAAGATTCTAAAAATAACTCCACCACAATTAACAGTGAGGAATTACCCAATGTCTAGTGGTTCTCCCTCTACAGTTGGGTAAATAGATGTCTGGAGATTATTTGTGGTGATTCCTAACCACATTGAACACGCCACATCATGTAATTTAAAAATAATTAAACTGGAGGCAGGGGATTTAGTTAGTTCCACAATAAATAATTAAGAAATTTCCTAAATTCTTCTAGTATAGTTTCCAGGAAATTATTACTGTAATTTGTAAGCAATAAACAGATAGATGCATGAGTCAGTCGCTTTTTGAATCAAGTTCACAATCTTCCCTTCGCTTAAAGTTCACTAATTCACTAATTCAGACAAGAGGGTCTTGCTCGGCCTAGCAAAGCTGAGCAGAAATAAGCTTTTTGTTTGTTTGCTTGTTTGTTTGTCTGTGAGCACCTAGATAAACACCAAGTAGGACAGAGGCCAATGCTGCTGCTGCTAGAACAAAGGGGCAGAAACTGGCCATGAACAACAAAGTTAGTCTAGAAATCAGAGGAAAGATTTTAAACTGTGTAGCATTGAGACTCTGCAACAGCTTCTAATGAAATTAGTGGGGAAAATGGGAAAAATAAACACCGAAGAGCAATTAATTATCCAAGTTGCAAACTTTCATATCCCCAGAGCATTCACGTGGCATGCAATAACAGGACTCTGTTCTGCAGGAGGCTGCAGATGCTAAAAGTATAAATTGACTTAAAAAGGGATTGGTCAAGTTTCTGAAGGATAAATCCTTAACTTTATTTTAAAGAGAGCCCCTCTAGTCTTAGTACAGAGCTCCACAAATCTGTGCAATGGATTTTATGTGGGTATATAACGGATTGTATACTCAAAGCAGAGGCAATGGGATCAAATTCCATGTTTGGTATTATATTAGCAACCCAGCTAGTGTTTTTATCAGGTTAAACCATTTATTTGTTTAAGACTCTGATAGCAGATAGAATAAAGCAAACAAAACTTTTAGTCCAATTTCCATTTTTCAGTTTAAAGTATTCTAATTTTCATAAGGTGTGATTCTGCACTCTTTATAATTGTTATTGATTTCAATAGCTATAGGAATTAATTGGTAAGTATGTAAAATAGAACTGATTAAAGTTTGTGTAATTAATACAAAATATCTATAAGTTTTGCTTGCTCGACTCTATGTATGTGTTTATACTATTCAGTTCACATTATTCAGTTTTCAAATGATACATTTATGTTCCAGAAATGCATAATATATGAACTTATCACATGGTCACGCCAGGGTATTACATACAGTTCCATAAAATATGGTATTGTCAACCCTAATATTCTAAAAGGATGAATCTGGTCTTGCTAATAACAAACAAAATCCTTAAAAGTAACACCTCTTTAAGAGAATAAAGAAAATTCTGTCTGCATGGAAGTCAATGTCAAACCTTTCATAAAGCCAATGACAGAATCCATATGGGATTCTTTTTAATTGCCTTTTGTTTTTTATGAGCGTTGAGGACTCACCCACTTCCCATTTCCAGTCTCTGTAACCAAAAAATTAATTTTCCTCTTTAACTGACAGTTGGAGCTTTCATGCAGTCTAATAACTCCAGCAGTCATGGCATTAAGAGAAGCTCTAGCTGTCAGAAGGTTTGAACTGCAATTATGAGTCAGCTACAGTGCAAATATTTCCTTTAAGTTCATCCCACAGGAAGAGTGCGGAATGCCTTGCTGGGAAATTTGATGACTTGGGCACTGTAGGCAGGACTACTTTGAGGACGAGGGCTGGGAACATGCCATGGCCACTTCCAAGAAGATGGAAGGGAGAAAGCAGAGAGGGTAAGAGGGGCACAAATCCCAGGAGAGCTGTCCTCACCCTTTATTTCTAGGGGCAGACGGGCTGGGGCAATGCTGTCTACTTTAGGACTGCCCATCCGCTTCCTCTATGCTTTTTTGCCTCACAGCTTCTCAAAGGAGCTACAAGTCTCAGTCTCCAGGTTGCACGGGCAAGTACGCAGGGAGGTCAGAGCTATTCCAATATTTATCTATTGCTGGGGTCAGCCCTACTTGCTGGGCCGCATGTGAGATGGAGGTAGTGGATGACCCCTCTTGGAAAATACAGATTTTTCAGGTTCCTTATGTTCAAATCAAGCTCAAAGCCTCAAACAATGTCAGCAGAGTTGATGCCATTTAATCAGAGATGAATTTATTTTTAGCTGATGTTAGCTGACATTATTTTTTAGACTTGACTAACTGTTCTTCTTTGGTTTAGCTACCTGGGAGGTGCTTCACAAAAGAATATTGATTGAGGAGACGTAAAGACCTCTTTTGCAGCTGAAAAAGAGAATAAAAGGTAGCTGGAAATATCTGCTTGAAAGATAAGAGCTAAGTCAAAGGCAGAAAAAAAAAGAGAGAAATCCGCAAGGAACAGAAATGGCAGGAGAGGGCCAAGAGGGACAGAAGTATTTTAAGCTAAAAATAAATCTAATTTCTAAAACTTAAATATATAAAGCTGTCCATTAGAAAATGGTATGATATTACATCTCTATGGTGCCAAATAATTAATGACTTTAAAAAACCCTAATAAATTTGGATTTCATCAAAATCTTGTTGCCTATCATTGATTGTATCAAGGAAGGACTAGATCTTAAGGGAGCCTAGCATCTGTATTAAAATGTACACTGCTGACATCTTTCCTAGGTACATCAATTATAATTAAAGAGTAATAAGAATGCTAGGATGGACTTCTCAGGCACATTCATACAAGAGCCCCACCATTTAAAATTAAATCCATTAATTCTAACTACTGTACGTTTGTGATCCCTCCGAGTACAAACTAATTCATAGCTTTTGTAATCATGCCAGTCTTTGTTAATTAAGGTTTGTGATTTATTTAATTTGAGCAGAGATGTATCAGAGTGCCCAAAACTGGACAGATAAAAGGTCATTAGCTCATACTGTTCAAGACGATTTGGAATCTGATGATGAAAAATGTTTCTAGGTGTCTGACAAAAATTGATTAGCAAAATGGGCACTAATTGTTTAAAGGAAAGCTCCATATTTTCTTCAACCCAGCCATCTGAAAGTTCATATGTTAAGAAGCTCTTCTCATTTTGAATTGGCTCTGAAATACATTTGAAGATAAAAGGCCTTTCTTAAAAATATATTGTTGTAATTTCTTAGAGGAGGAGACAGCATTAGCGCTGTCACCATCCAGAGAGCTTTATTTCTTTCTTCTCTTTCCCCAAATAGGAGCCATGGTCACAGTCTCTGCGTGAGATACAAATATTAATGAATGAGTTACTCTGAAAAATACCGATCAATGTGCTTGTGAGGTAGCAGCAACTCTGTTTTCTAAATGGGCATTTGGGGTAAAGAGTGTAGGATTGGCATGATCAAGTTGTAGCTAGTTAAGACAGACTCTCCTTTGACATAAAAAGAGGCCTCATAAACAGAACAGCAGTATTGACCACAGCCTGATACAACTCATTTTAAAGTGAATGTCACATGATTCACAACATAGGTGCCAAAGGCAAACCAGGGCAATTAGCTCTGGTGTAAATGACTATACTGTAGACGTCTCAAGTTAGGTGAGGTGAATCACAGAGTCAGAGAGTCACAGAGCTGAGGTTGGAAGGCACCTGTGGAGGCTCACCTAGACCAACCCTGCTCCTGAAAGCACGGTCACATCCAACAGGTTTCTCAGAACTTGGTGCAGTCACGGTTTGAATATCTGTAAGGATGGAGATTTCACAAGGTCTCAGAGTCCTCTCCCAACCTTTGACCACCTCAACCATGAAAATTTTCTTCTCAATATCTAATCAGCAATTACCTTGTTGCCATTTGTGTCTATAGCCTCTTGTCTTCTCACCATGCACCTCCAAGAGGAGTCTCCACATTAGGAAGCTATAGACAGCAATAAGATCTTATCTTCAGCTGAAATTCCAAAGGCTGAACAAACCCAAACCTTTCAGCCTCTCTTTGTACATCAAGTGCTCCAGCCNGAGATTTCACAAGGTCTCAGAGTCCTCTCCCAACCTTTGACCACCTCAACCATGAAAATTTTCTTCCCAATATCTAATCAGGAACTACCTTGTTGCCATTTGTGTCTGTAGCCTCTTGTCTTCTCACTGTGCACCTCTTCAGCTGAAATTCTAAAGGCTGAATAAATCCAAACCTTTCAGCCTCTCCTTGTACATCAAGAGCTCCAGCCCCTTATTATCTTGGTGCTCCAATGGACTTGCTTAAGTATTTGAATCATTCTTGGACTGAGACGCCTAAAATCTGATCCTGCTCTCTGGATGCTGCCTCTCAAGTTCCAAAGGGGAAGAGCCACTTCACACAGGCTGCTAAGTACAGTCAAGGTCTTGCAGGTCTGTGTGTGGTTGGCCTTCTTAGCTGCAAGGGCACACCACTGACTCAGGTTCAACTCCCGGTCTACAAGGACTCGAGGTTCTTTTCTGCTGAATTGCTTTCTAGCCAACTTATTTGATCATCATTTTACAGAGAGTTAAAGGACATGGTGGACATTTATGCTACATCTCCTGAGCCCCTGCTGTGGCATCTGTGTCTCTTCCTGATGGTATTTTGAAATCCCAGATGGACTAGCAGAAATCAAAAGACAAATGTGGTTGCACAGCACGAAATATTAACCCTTAGAATCATTTCAGAGGCAAAATGAGAACTATCTAGCAGTCTCTGGCACGTTTATCAATGTCATTCTGTGACACGAGTAATAATCTTGAACACTTTTATTGCATGCTTGCCACTTAAATCCAAAAGTCTATTTAGAAGTGCTTAAGCATCATCACTCCTTTGAGGATGGGGATTGTGTGATGGCAGTGAATTCATCTCAGCTAACTTCAGCCTTGCAAATGCTAAGTGCCTGATCTCATCATTGACTCACGGCACATCCAGAGTCACATCCAGAAGGTGAGCAGCCGAGCCCCTTCTAGGACAGAGTTGAAAAGTGCTGGGAAATGCCTCTGTCTTTACTGAGAGGTCTAGATGAGAAGGTTAGACTAGATGCCTAACATTTAGATAGCTAAAATTAGATGACACTATTGATCTTAATAATAAATTATTACAAGAGGTGGGATTAATATCCATGAATGTTAATCTTAGGTAGCATAAATTGTCTTCCTTACTACTAAGCTTTGTGTTTTATGTAACTATGCTGATTTTCACCAGCTGTAGAGCTCCATTAGTGAACTTGAATGGTGCAAAATCTAATTTTATAGATTAATTTATATAGTTTATTTAGGACTAAGCTAATATGCCAATGTTGGATTATACTCTGAACAACTCCAAGGGTGTACATACTGAGTCAGAGGAATCTTCAATGATTCCATATAGCAAATTCTTCAAAAGTTTTTATAATATTAGAATACTATTGTTTTCTATTAATTATCTTAATTGCTGTCTTTTTTTTCTTGCTTTCTCCAGTCATTTTTCTATAAAATCACATTTGTGTCCTTTAAATAATTTTGGAGGTGTATTCGTGATGTGACCTCATTGGTTGCCTTCAACTTCTACTCTTTCTGGGAGTTTGGGACGTCACTTCAATCTTACAAGAGAGAACCAATGGAAACCTACCTTCCCACAGGGCATGATGTTGGCCTTTGATTTCGTTATTTGGTTTCCACTGTTGGAAGTGTCCAAGCCCTGTACAACAAGCAACCCTGAGTGTTCATGCACAAGGAACATAAGTAAGGATGCACTTAGGATGAACTGGGATCTTTTTTTTTCAGGCATAGAACATCTTACAGAACTTAATTGTGAATAATTTGTTAAGAAGGATCTCTTAAATTCCTCTTTCAAAAACCTCTTCAAGAAAACACTTGAAAAAATATATATGCATGCATATATGGGTGCTTGCACACATGCAGATGTGTATGTGCATCTGTGTTTTTTCATTTGTCTCTCTGGAAGCTCGGGCAAACTAAACCAAAAAAAAAATCAAATTACATGAAATATTTAATTTTGATAAGGCTCTTGTTTACATGGGCATCAAGGGAATGTAAGTACATTCCAACCAATTTAAGTAAGAAATGAAATGGAGCTTGTCTTAACAACAGCTATATATACACTGGCCCATAATACATATATGTCTGTTAGCATAAAATCAGTAAGTTGGAATTTGTTTGGAATGGCAAATTCTGTAACACTTGGATAACGTAAAGGTTCCAGGTATAGTAAAGGTGAGCCAAAGATAACAAAGGTAAAAACAAAGTTGTATTTGTGCTCACTTTATGGCAATCATTCTTTCTGACGGAGCTTTAAAAGATATCCAAGGATATTGGACACTCAATTCCTATTAAAATAAATGCATATTTAAGTCTTTAGGTAGACTTGGAAAAGAGTATCCTGATCTTTATTATTTAGATGAATATATTTGCAGTACTAGTATTAAAAGTTTACAGTATTTAAGTACACAATACAAAATACTATTTATGGTAAACTAGCATTGCCAAGTAACCTAATAAAGTTTCTTGATTATAGCTATAAAACTGTAATGAATCCTTACCCATACACCCTTCAGATGACTGAATGCCTAGAAGAAATGATCTTATTCAATCAGAAGTTATGAATCAAACATAGGAATCTCTGTGGGAAATTTTACTATTTATCTTATAAAGGAGGTCAGATTCTAGGGTAATGATTTTTTATCTTAACAACTATGAATATAATACTCCCTAGTATTTTCAATTAGACATTTCCATATTAGAATAAGGCATTAATACTATGAATGGTACCACTTGTTTGATAGTTTTTGAAGCCTTGGGAGCAGAGATGGAGAGTAGGTAGCAATATTGAGTAATTTCTAATGCCACCCCTCAAATCTCATTGAATCAAGCTAACAAAACATGAAACGATCACCCCAGAACAGTACCCAAATGCACGGCTGCAGCTCACAGGTCTGATTAGCTGGTAGTATAGGATGGACCCTGTCCATTTTTCAAAGCTGGGCTAAGGCCTTGAACAGTTGTTTTGGTAATGTAGATGAGGCTTTAGGTCTTAATAGTTCCTCCAATTACTGCTGAATCTGGCCTTGGCTCAGGAATAAACTCCTTGTATTGAAAAGATTTACTACCCTAACTATATCTGTATCTCAATTTAATGAAAATGTTAAGGATAATTTGATGGTCTCTTGCCAGTGTAATTTTAAATAAAATGTCTTCATTCCTTGGCAGTGTGTGTTGGCATTCATGTTTAACTAAAGGAAGTGCTTAAGTGAAGTGTTTTTCACATTGCAGTCTTGCCAGTATCTTCTTTTATAGAATAGATTTAATTTTCAGTGTTTTACTCAGAGTAAATAAATTACAAAAAATAAATTGCCCCCACCCATCAGCCCATATGAATAGTGAACCTTAACAAAGGATTACTAGAAGTCAGATATTGGCCAGTCATAGCACTAATCTCCAGCCTCGTCACTTGCAAATTAAAGTATTTTAAATGTATTTTCTGTTCATTTACTATGTGCTTTTGTAAAAATATATACATAATGTTTCTACATCTTTGTAAGAAATGCAGCACATAACGAAGTACTGTCAGTGCCTTTTAGACTTGCATCTGAGTCCAACAAGTCAGCATAAAAGTTTAGAACACTTTATTATAATTGCACAGGGAATGGAAAGTAATGGTTAGATGGTGACAGTTTGGCCATCATATTCAAAAGTACTGAGCAATTGCCAAATACACTCTTGATTGGTTACCCTTTCTAAATAGGGAATATACCAATGGCAATAAATGGACAGAATGGGGCCAGAAGGATCATTCATCAGAAATTAAATTGTTTGGGGATTAGTTTGATAATAAAAAATATTGCGAGCATTGGTACTCACTTAATGGACATAAACGATATCTACAATATTTATTTTTTTTAATAATGTTTTCAATATGTAGGAAAATAGTTGATGAAAACTACTAAATTTGTTTGTGACAGAGTTGGAGGGTGCTTCAAGTTTAAAGTAAGAGTAAGTCACAAGCAGCTCTATAAACATAGAAGTTAGTAAGTTACGTCAGTAGCCTTACTCTTAGCAGCCAGCACAACATAAACATCACTGCTGGGATGGATTTTATTATTATTATTTTATTATTATTATTCCCTATCACATCCTCATCTCTGGTTTTATTCCGCTCGGTACCATGGTGTCAGCAAACTCCATCTGGATTATTGCTTTGCTCCAAGTCACTCACAGGGAAAAAGGGAAAGAAAGACAGGGCCATAGACGAGTATGATCTTGCACTAGTCAGATACAAGCCACAAAACTTTTCCTGATGTTTGGTACAAGGTGTTGGACCCATGAGACTGTCTTTAGACAATATTTTATTGAGGGGGGCATCACACTTTGTCCATATTGTCTGCAAACGTGATTACGTTGCATGTGCTCTTTTCTTTATTTTCACAGGTTGCATTAGCAGTAAAGAAGGGCATTTGGCCCCTGAATCTTCATGCCTGTGCCAGAACTTAACCTTATTTTTACTCAGGTGAGGTCTCCTCTGACGAGGCGACTCTCGGTCTCACCTTCAAAGCAAAAAGCGAGGCCAACTAACAAATCTGCGTAATGTTGCAGAAACGTAAAGCATGTAGAAATGAGTTGACTGTGCACACATATTATGGTTCACATTAGATGGCTCAGTTGCAAAAGGTTTCTTTCCAGGGAATGTTGCCATCCAAGGATATATGGGCGCTACAAAAACATCCTTTTGTTCATTTTTCTTAGTGAGCAGCTGCTACCTTCAGCTAGTGCAGGGACATTAGGCCAGGGTGCAGTCACATCTTCATCGCTGCAATATGCTCAGCGGAGCAAGAGTAGAACATAGCCACGCAGTCCAGTCATCAGCGGTCTCTACCATCTCCTACTGCACTTCACTGAGTTTCACAGTTAGCCAGTCCAGGGAACTAAACCAGCACAAACTAGTCTGGAAGTGTGCAAAGCCCTAAAGACGCAGATTATTTATTTTGAGTATAGTCAGAAGATTTTTTTTACAGTCTCAAAAAATGGCTCCCTTATTTATTATTATACTTTCCAGAATCAGATTGAGGCTGATTCTTGAAGTGGAAAATTTCAATCCAGGTAGTTAAATCTATCAGTGTACAAAAATCTGTATTTTCTTGCCCTTATGACAGTGATCTTCTAATCAAAGATTTTTGGGTAGCCTTAACTAAAGGAACTTGGACTGTATGTAGTAATCAATGTCCTTATCTGTCCTTATCATATACCTCTATGGAAATAAAGGTAATGGATGGCCTTGTCATTATTAATTTACACCTTGCTTCAAGTTAATAACGAAAGTAAGCAAAAATTTTTCACTTTCAGTCTAGCCCTTTGACTTTTTAACTCCAAAACAGTTGTAAGATATAAATAGCACTTCCACCAAGTGCAGAATTTGTCTGTCATGTTGAAATTGTGCTTGTATTACATTACGTATGTTGCACATTTACAACTATTTTTGGCTTAAACAAAACAAAGGGAAAATAACATAGAAATGCTTTTGAATGCCAGAGCAAGATGCTTTAAAGCAGTATATAATTAGAAATAAATATGTAGGGCTATTTTATACACAAGAATTGATTCTTTTCATAGAGGATGGTGATGGACTTGGGATCACTCCTACACCAGTATTTCTATAATTTTTTATGTTTCTAATATCCCAGGACATCCATATTCACAACCTTTTTGTTTTGTTCATTACCACAAATATTAAAAAAAAAAATTGTCTTGGAAATGGAACTTTTGTCACTGGTGATTTTCCAATCCAGATGAAACGGCCCTACACATGTAATTTCAACTAAAGCAGAAAAGGTTGATATCTGTTGCAGAGAGGGAAGAAAATTTTGAGCAGTTACATCTTTTTACCAGATTGCAGTCTGAAGAACAATTGGCCTTCTGCAGTCGGCTGCACCTGGAAGCAATGTCTGCATAAGCTTATGCCTGCAAGGGGAAAAAGGAACAATGTCAAATTGTGATTTGGAGACAATAAAAATCCCATGGAATGTGCAAGAGGAAAGGAGAGGAGAAAGATGGTAAACTCAGTATGAAGCTAACTTCACTGCAGCTGGTGAGGCAAAAGCGAGCTGTTGTGACTGTTAAAAGAGGCATAAATAAAAAAGTAATATTCCTAAATTTTCAGGTATCTTTTCCAGGGCTCTGAGTGAACTAATAGGCCTTAAATGCCCTGACCAGCTCCAGCTGGGACCCTCACTTGCTCAACCCTCTGCAGATCAGGCCGGAATCTCTATTTAAGTTCAGACAGAAGTACTTAAGTGGCTCTGTGTAGATCTTGGATCTGTACTGTACTCTAATCTCCTGCTGTGGTTGTTTGGACACGATTCATCCCTTCACCTTGTCTGGGGCTATTGACAGAGCCTGTTGCTGGTGGCCAGCTCTGCCTACTGTGTGTGGTACCCACTCATCTTCCCTCACAAAGCAGCTCCTCTCTTGCTGCTCCCTGAGAACGCTGAACTACATTTTTGCACTGAAAAGAATGTAGAAAGAAAACACATTTTATTGTTTCTTCTGTTTCTATAAATCCACTGTATTCAAGACAAACTGTTATGTAAGATATTTTCATTTAATAAAATTACATTTAGACTGGCCTCCAGCAGCACACACAAATCATTAAGATTTCTCAGATGTGCGTTCATCACGTGGGCTCATGTCATTTAATGACCACAAAAAAAAAAAATCCAACTACCTCTTTAGCAGGTAGGTGACAGCCTGGATCAGCAGATCTTGTGTCCTTCTAGCACTAAAGCTTGCCTCTGTTAAAAGTTTCTGTCCTGCTCCGTCTAACCACCACCTGGGAATTTTTCACATTTGTTTTCTTTGCTACATGAGGATGGAAGCTGTAAGTTGACTTTGCTACCGATAAAAATTTCACACAAAACTGTGAACTAACAGTTTGCTTCTGAGCTGAGGAAAATCAATGAATTAACCTCTATGGCCATGTGGATTAGCCCCTTAGTTTTCTGTATGAGACCTACCTAATTCATCAAGGCTTTAGTCCATGCGAAAATAATGTGGTCATTCTTTGAAAAAAAAATCTTGCTACGACTTTTCAGAGATGTTGGAGCCAAAGTGTACCCCAATGGGGTCACACTGCATCAGCAAGGCAAGGTGTTGAAACTGTGAACCAGCATTTGACACAATATTACACGACGCTCAAACCTCAAAGAGTATTTACAGGAGGCCAGGTTTGCTCGTACCGAAACCACATCATCTCAGGAGATACAAGGCTAAGGCTAAGCACAACTTATCTTACCAACCGTCCAAAACTTTTAAATTTAGACTCTTCTGAATCATCCAAATCTGAAGAAATCTCAACAAAAATATCACTTTATATCATTTTACGCTCAGCCTGGGAATAGTTAAATGGCATTGTATTCTCTGTAAGAACCAGCTCCAAAGGCCGTGCCCTGTCTCCTGGCATGAACCCTCGTCATTTGTCTGCCTCGCAAGGGTGAGGTGAGAATTGCAAGCTGGGGCGCAGTCAAACCTCTGCTAGAGTAAACGAAGGCTGGATTGGGTCGTTTGCATTTATTTAGCACCTCACAGCTGCAGAGGGATCAGCTGCTTTTTGTCACTGCTTCCTCCTCTAATATCACCCTGGTGTCTGGAACAAGGCAGTCAGGATTATAAAAAAAAAAAAAAAATCAAAACAAACAAACAAACAGACTTTATCATCCAATTCTGCTGCTTTTATATGAGAACTCATTGCTTTCGCTCTTGTCTGGATGCCTCAGTGCCGCAGGGAGGCTGCTTGCACAGACAGGGGTTGGGCAAGATCTCTAGGTCATCTAGTTGGCTTGGGCTTGCACTAGCTGATCTCTAGAGGTCCTTTCCAACCTCAACCATTCTGTGACTCTGTGAGAAGTTTCCGGGCAGGTAAGCGGCATTTCGTGGCTCTTAGTGGTGTTTTCCGGTAATTAGCGTTTTTAGGATCCAGACATTGGACCGGTCACTGGAATCTTCACAACAGGCTAACGCTTATCCTACAAAAAGCGCAGCAAAGGGATACTTATAAAAATAGCTGTGCTGTAAACCTTTTGGTTTTGGGGGTCTACTCATTAACAGCAGACATGCTGTCCCACTAGTGTAACAAAACACCATGGTTGGCAGCAGTTTCTGCTGTTACGATGTCGATGTCACGATGGTGTTACAATGTGATGATAATGTTATCATGAGGATGACGTTATGATGTGTTACGCAGAGGAAGGGCTGCTCGTGAGGGAGAGCTGGCTCCCCACCGCGGCTCTGTGCTCGGCACCCTGCAGTCGGAGCAGGTAGTCCAGCAGCTGGGAAAAGCTCCAGTCCAGAATGGNCATGAGGATGACGTTATGATGTGTTATGCAGAGGAAGGGCTGCTCGTGAGGGAGAGCTGGCTCCCCGCCGCAGCTCTGTGCTCGGCACCCTGCGGGTAGTCCAGCAGCCGGGAAAAGCTCCAGGCCAGAATGGGCAGGGAAAGGGGCGCTTGGGCCTGCGGTGACCCCCGCACAGCTCCGGGCACGCGGAGGGACCCACACGGGTTGTTCGGTGCCAGGTGCGCGTTGCTCGCATCCCGGTGGGCCTCCCCGTCCCAGCGGCGGGGGGCTGCAGCGAAAGAGATAAAACTGCCCCTCTGAGGGGAAGTGAAATAAAATAAAATAAAGTGAAATAAAATAAAACAAAACAAAATAAAAACAAACCCCGGCGCTGCCCCAGGGGAGGGGCCTGCCGGGGGCAGCGGCCGGCGGAGGCGGCGCGCG
>VWPW01002600.1:660114-730883 GCA_013389825.1 Crypturellus undulatus | reverse complement strand
GCTGGTGGCGGCCCGGGGCCGGCGGGGGCCCCGCGGCTCCCGGTGTCCGCTCGGGGGGCCGCGCCGCCGCTCCCGATGGGATAAGCGGCCATCATGTTCAGCTTCGAAGGGGACTTCAAAACAAGGCCCAAGGTGTCTCTCGGAGGGGCGAGCAGGAAGGTAAGCGCCGCCGCGCTGCGTCCCTGCGCGCCGCTGCCGCCTGCATTTATTTTGGTTTCTCCTTTCCCTCCCCCGCCTGGCTTGCTTGCTTTTATTATTTATTTAACGATCGTTATTTTTATCGTTGGGCCTTCTTAAAAAAAAAAAGGGAGCAGCAATGCAGCAATGACTAAGGTTTAATGGGGGAGAACACCCTCTTCGTGATGCCGTGTTTATCTGCGTTCTCCCTGACTGATTTTTTATTACTGTTGTTATATGAGGCCCCGTGCACGCAGGGCTGTCGGGGGCGAGGACGTCTCTCCCTGGCTCGTCCCCCACTCCGGGCCGGGGCAGGTCCCGGGGAGCCGGACACGAAACGGACAGGGAGGCCGCCCAGAACTTGGGATCAGTGGAAATGCGGGGTGTGTATGTGTGCATCGGGGAGGCTTCCCCTAAATCGTGAGGGTTGACTGCTCGCAGATCTTGTTTTTCTCCTGAGTTTGCCCTCAGCCAACTCATGGTACGTGCAAGGAGACGAGCAGTTTGCTGCCTAACGCTGCGGGCGAATGAGTCTTGTTTATGGCTGAAAAATTAAGTTACATGGCTAAGACCTTGCTGCTTGGGTGGTCGAGTGTCTGGGCTGCTGCAGAAGAGCTGGTGAGGAGCGGTGTAAGTGACAAAGTGCTTTTAGCAGGGCCCTGGTGCTCAGGGCCGCTCTGATTCGTCAGTGAAGTTCTGGTTCCTCCTGTTGTCATGGAATGTGGTTTTGTGTGTGTCGCTATTTATCATTTGCCTTGGTATCGTTGAATCTTAATGGGAGTTATATAAAAAAAAATGGGCGTTATAGGGAGATTTATTTATTTGCAACTTTTAAGACTTGGCCTGAGTTTAAACCTTCAGTTAAGGAACTGAACTAAAATACTGTATGATGCTAAAATCACAGTTTTGATGCTGGTAATATGTTTACATGTTATATAGAACATGTGGCAGAACACTCTTCAGTTTGTTCAGTTTTACCTCCGAATCTTCTTCTGATAATCCTAAATTATGTCTGTTAATTAGGCTTCATATGTTACACAGGTCAAAAATAGAATAAATGTTACCCGGTTGAAGAGGGGATTGGCACCACATGCCCTGGCCCTCAGATAAGCCCCTTTTAGATACTTTGCAACTTTTGTCCTCGACTTACTAAGAGTGTTACTTTCAGAACATGTTTCCTGCTTCAGAAATAAATAGCCATTGTAGTATCTTCTGCTACACTTACAAATTTATTGATCTGATGAAAATCACAACAGAATTTACTGTCGCAATTATTTATTATTATATATTCTAATTACATGGGACAAATCTATTAAACCTCTGTGCATATAAATTTTCAAGGACAAATGTTAAAATACACAGAAGGTGGGAACTGAAATTAATGTGTAGCTTTAACTCCATCTTTATATTTGATGGTATTTATATATAAAAGACCATTTTTCCTGATCAGACTGGTAATGGCTGGTCAGTGATTTTTACCTGGGTAAACGGAAGTGCTCGTGCTGTATCGGTAGATTAAAATTAGTCTGAACTTTGGACATTCCCATCACTTGGAGCTTTACAGAAGGGTCTTGGCATAGTTGTTTATTTTCAAAAACTTTGTGTGGTACTAGTGATATAAATTATTTAATCAGTATTAGGAAATCCTTTCAAAAATGCCATTTACCTGAATGTTTGTGTAAACAGTGCGTGCACCTGTATAATTCACTGTCAAAAATGCCTTCCCAGCGTGAAGGCTGGGACTCTGCTTGAAGGACACAGATGGGTGCTGAAGATGCTGGCAGGGTTCCTGCTGTGGAAGAAACTGCACTAAAAGAAGCCATTAGCAAAACTGATCTCTAGGCGACAGGTTTTGCAAATATAACTGCAGCTGCAAACAGTAACTGTGCTGGTTGTGGATCATGTGTGCTGATGCCCTCCTCCAGAATTGCTATATATATTTCTAGTATGGATGTATTTAAGTTTGCTTAGGCCTCCTGAGGGTTAGCTTTAGCAAGCCCTGCTAGTACAGGCACCAGCATGGACCTGTTGCTCTGTCTAAAGTTGGGCTTGTGGTGGCAGTGACAGGGGGAGTTAGAAAAATGGCAGTCCCAAGCAAAATGTCTGTGAGATTGTGAGGACAGAAGGTAGATCAGTTTGAATAGATGTATTAATTTGGAAAGAGGGATTTATTCAGGTTTTCCAACCTAAGAAGGGCCACTTTTACTGAAAATAGCTAGTTTAATGGGCTAGTTTAAAAGAAGTAATATAGTTTAGTTACTAGCAACTTTCCTATTCACTGATGTTTAAGGTATTTTTGGATTATAAAATTAGATAGCTTCACTTTTGCTTTTACACTGTTTGCATCTTGTGTTCATGTACATTTTGATGGTCTCAATTATGGATTCTGTAGAAAAGCATTTAAATTCAACTAGTATTTTTGCCAAATATTCTTTAAATAGGTTTTCATTTGTTTTTGTTAAAATCCTGATTGCAAAATATCTTTTTTTCAAAGTGACTATTTTTAACTCTGTTCCTTTTGGATTATTGTTTAACATTTTAGTATTACATAGCACTTTTTCCTACATATCTGCTTTCCCAAATAATTCTGCTGATTCATTTGGACTATCTGCATTAGTTGTGTATTTGTTTGAGAGAATACTGTGTTTTATTTACAATGTGATGAGTTTTTTTTTTTTGGTGTTTGGCAATAATTGTCATATTAAACATTCTGATTCTCTACTTTATGAATCAAATATATTTTCAAACTTAGTTTTTATTTTCACTGCCAAAACATTTTTTGATTTTTGAAGGAAGATCATCTCCAAAATTAATATTATTGGGATTCAGTATAGGAATATAATGAATTAGTTGTGGATTTTTTTTTTTTTTGTACATGACAATTGTTGCCTGAGAAGTTGGAGATGCAGAATTTTTGTGGTGCTTTAGGCAAGAGAAAGAGGTACCTCCAAAGAGTTGGTTTGGAGGGTAGTTCAGCCCAAACTAAGATTAGCTTCATTTTCAGTATGCTGCAAGAGATGCTCCTACTTTTGGTTCAGGCTACTGTTCAGTTATCAAATTTACCAGCATTAAGAAAAGTGTGAGGTCCCAGTCCTGCCTCATGCCTTAACTGAAGTTTATAGGGGGCCCTGTAGCTCCACATTCATCATTTAGATGATGAAATGTAGTAACAGGATCTCATACATCTTTTGCAGGAAAAATTGTTCAGAGAGTATTATCAAGTCAAACTTAGCCTATGAGCTAAAATTTTAAAGACAATTATTTTCAAATACAAAAATATTTGAAATAGAATTATAACTTAAAGAAGTAATCTAAATGAGATGGTTTAAAAATCATCCTTTTCAGAAATTTGTAACACAGAGAGGTCAGTACTGTGAAACAGAAAGTGAAATTGACTTCCCTGAGGTTCTTGTACTTGTGGGAAGACACTGGAAATTGGTAGTAATTCATCTTGTTTTTAAATATCAGAAAATAATTACTCACTTTCATATTTGCACCTAGCAAGTCCAAGTTTTAATTTTACCGACATGTTAATAAGATGTCTTTATTAACGTGACTATTCAGGATTGTTCAGATCTTAAAAAGTGAACAAATATTAGAACTACGTGTGAAATTTTAATTATATTTAAATTTTTTTCTGAATCTGATTTTTGAATCAAAAGGGCTAAGAGTGTATTGACCCTTGCAGTATGAGGTGCAAAAGTGCCAGACAGAAAAAAAACATAGTTCATACATTTGTTTTATGGTATTCAGTCTTTCTGTGGGATGTGTAAGGACAGAAGAGTTGTGTAAGTATACTTTTGCAGCAAAATTATATATTCAGAAAAATGATGTTAAAAACAGCTTTAATTCAATATTTCTGATTTATTATGTATTAAATTGGTGCTTCTGGTAGTCACATAGTGACATTTCCATTGTGTTTTTTGGATGGTCCTGTTTTCATCATTGGTATGTTACAGCACCGGTGCAACTTTCAACCATACCATGATGTTTAATACTGTACTACAAATTAATTTTAGATGTTCTTTAAAATTTAAAAATAATCACAATCTTTGTATTCCATGTACTGTCTTCCATCTGCTTCCTTTTTGGTTTGTTCATTGTTTTTCCACTTCTTTACCCTTGTGTTTTATTCTTTGTGTCATTGTCTGTAATATCACATTCCATTTTGCTATCACATACTGTATGTTTGCTTTCTTGTTTCTTGTATCATGCTTCATCTATTTGGTGAAGACTGCTTCTCCAGTTGGGTTTTCCATTATCTTACATTTCGCATCAGGAAGACTGAGATCCTCTCTTGGAGAAAGGAGCTGATAGGAAAGAGACTGTTAATAATACCATGCATGAAACATACAGATTACCCGTTCCATATCCTGCTCTATGGAGGTCAGATTCCTGAAGGAAAGAAGATTAAGTCATAGGAGATGGCAGAAATTTTATTTAGTAAATGGCTTCCCACTTCTTTTAAGGGATGATTGGAGAGCATCAAGTCAAGACAAGTTGATGCTTCATTCCTCCAGCTGAATTTCTGTTCATGGTGTGGTAGATCTAATATCTGCCTTTTCCTGTGCTTGAAGGGAGGATGTCTGCCTGCCTAGCAGGAGAGGAAGGAGGATTGCACGGTCACCACAGAAGTGAGGCAAGGAAGATGAGCAGTAAGAATGAGCTAGGTTTGATTTTTGGAATCTGCCCTAACAAGATCCTATGTTGTTGGTGTCTGTAACTATGATTAGGAAGGAAGAGGTTTTGTAACGCTGTCCTGTCAGCAGCTGTGTGACAACTTACATGGAAGGAGTTGCCAAAGATGAGTCCGTTGCAGTGATGTGACTCCCGAGCCAGTCTCGGAGACTCTGCATCTCTGGGTTTTACAACAACTAATGCACCTATCTTTGTCTTTTTTTCTATTTTCTTTTTTGAGAGGCAAGCAGGCACAATTTCAGAAATGTCTGCATTCAACTCGCTTTAAGAAATAAATTTATTAGAATAGAGTTTGTAGGTGAATGAGATCAGTTCATAGATCTGTTCACCTGTCTCCAATAAGAGGTTTATTTTCTATTGTATATTTACTGTTACTCTTTTAATATCTGAAATGTTGACACTTCCCAGTTATATTTGCCTGTGGAATAGCTTTGAAAGAGCTGTCACTGTCAAAAACATTTGGCTTGCATTTAATGGAAATACATTCCTTAATCTTAGTTGGAATTCTACTTCTTGATTGTTCTGAGCTATATGTTTGTATTGTGAACAACAAGAATGGAATCATTTGACCAGTATTCACATTTTTAGTTGGTTTATACTTATCTGAGTGCTTCATTTTTATTTTTGTCTTAAGGCAGTTCTACTCAATTTATATTCTCACAATTCAGTTTTTTTTTTCTCTCCACATACTCAAAATAATGCTAAGAATGTAGGTTTTATTTTGATTCTCAAAGTAGATTAGAGTGATGTACCTAGCGACAGTCTTCAAAGAGAGCCAGACCTGAAGAGCCAGAAGACGACCAGAGTTTGGTCTCTTTGAAGACTGGACTGTGGTGAAAGCTGGTGATTTGCAACATGAGAAGCTGCCGACTTATCTCTTTCCTTGTCCTCCCAAATACACAAATTATTTTGTTCTGGTAAGCCCTTGGCAATGGGAGCTTATTTTCATTTATCTATTAGTCCATTGTATTTATTACGTCTGTACTTTTTTCATACCATTATTGTCTCCACTCATGTGTAACAATTTGTCTCTGGCAGATAGGTTGTTCCCTTTTCTTTATGGTCTTCAGCTTTTTCTTTCCATCAGCTCTGAAGTGTAAGACACAAATTTAGCAATATGTTCCAAGCAAAAATACCGTCTCTTAAATGGCTCTACCTGCAAAATGAAGCCACCTGAGAATATGGAAGAGATGTTTGTGTATGAGATGTCAACTGTTGAAAAGTTTTTGAAAAGTCCCAAAATATGAGGTCATCTGTCGATCATTTCTTAATTTATTTTGTCATTTTTTTTGTTATCTCAGTTTCTTTTACCATTAGGTTACCAGTCAGACCCATCAGCTTTCTTGGAGACTTTCTTTTTCGACTGTGTTTAACATATGGAATAAAACTCTGTTTTAGAGGCCACTAGCTGTAGTTAGTGGTGTCTTTGGTCATAATATACTGTCTTTAGAGGAAAAGATGGTTAAACTTCTTGTGGTATTTTTTTTCTTTATGGCTGCTGCAGTAAATAATATGAAATACATCTTTTTAAAATCTATTTTCCCTTTTTACTCCTCCTCATGTTCTGTGCTAGAATATTTTCTATGAAAATGAAACTTGGAGATGGACCATAACTGTTTTTCTGTTTCTGCATCTTAAAGAAAAAATGCAGAAGAGTTTTGCCTCAGGGATGTTGAGAATGTGATATTTGTACCAAGACTTCAGTTTTTGTATCTGCATATAGGCATTGAAAATAGGCATTGAAAGCACAGTTGTTTTAGATGTAGTTAAATATTTTATAAACAGTTGTTTGCCGACTTCAAGTTTACTTTTATATTTGCATGTATTTTTTCCCTTAATTTTTGTAGGCTAAAAAGGGCACGCGCAGAAAAAGGAAGTTATGTGTAGTGGGATCAAGAAAGGAAAATAGATTCTTTAAAAAAGAAAAAGAAAGGCAATTATTTTCTTTCTTAAACTTACTGTGAATTTTAGACTAGATTTGGGAATTGCCAAAGTCCTTTCAACTCTTATTGTCTGCAGTGGGAACCGAGTACTCTGTATAAATAGGAATTATGGTGTTTATTTCCTTGGAAACAATACAGATTCATCCAGTAAGAGGGTCTCTCAAAGCATTGTTAACATTTTGTGATCGATGTGTAGAGATTTAATATTGTGGCTTAGAAGCTAATGCACTTTTTTATGGTAATGGTATTGTCCTTGTGAGTCCTCATGAATACTTTAGTATTCTTCTTTTCTTTGTATTGGAGAAGCCATTCTGGAAGTTTCAGTTTATAGCCTGAATTTGAGCTTTAGAATTCAAAATTCCAAAGGGAGAAGGAAAGGAAAAAAAATCCTTCCATTTATATTGGTGAGTTTTGACATCTTCTTGGGACAAGTCTGGAGAAATGAATGATTAAATATAGGAAGTTATTACTTTTTTTGAGCACGACGAAAGCCTCGGGCTGTGGTACAATATGCCGTTGCTTTCAACAAGCTCCGGCTTGCTTTAGGCACCTGGGCCAGTGACTTCTGCTCAAGCAAGGAAGACACGCAATAAACACTTGGATTGGGGACCTTACTGTGTGTCAGGCCCCTGTTTGTAATGGGGTTGTGTTTGGTTAGATTATTGGGATGGTGAAAACCAGCCTGGAAGGGACCTCTACAACTTACTAGTGTTCGGTTGTCCCTTTTCTACTTCTGTAGCCTGCCCCCAGCACTGTACGTCTGTATGTGTAGTGGTTACATATCACAGGTTTGTTAGTGCATGAAATTATTATTTGTCTTGTGTGATATGTCTTACCTATTATGAAAATCTCCAAAAGATAGATCTACATTAAATTTCAGCAATACTTTTGAATCATATGTTTGAATGAAAATGCTATAGAATCTCTGTTTGTATCTTATAGGAAGAAAAGGCTTCTCTCCTGCATCGTACTCAGGAAGAAAGGAGAAAACGGGAGGTAAAGTAGAAATAGGGGCTTGGAATGTAAGCATTTGCATGCACACTGCATTTTCCTTTGATGCAGTAATATTTACAATTAAAAATATTCTTTTATTTGAGGTCTAGTCTTTGCTGAGAAAAGATAGCTATTTTGCCAATAGCTTTATTTATTTATTTATTTTTGCTGTGCCCCTGATCTCTTGCTATGGTCTTGGCAAACTGTTGTCCTCTCCTGGTTCTGCTGGGGTTTCCAGGATGACCTTTAGCAACACACTTGCCCAGGTTGTATTTCAGTTCTGCAAAAGTAAAATCTGCAGTAACACTGCAGTGCAAATACCTGCAGCACTTCAGCCTCCTAAAAGCATGTTCTGTAATGACTTAACTTTTTTTCTAAGGCCATTTTTTTTTCCTCCCCTCTTCCATCCTGGGTGTACTAATATGGACTAAGCTTAAGTATGATAGTTTTAGGGTTTCAATTGTTAATTCATAAACTTATGCTATGAATTTTCGCTCAAATTTATGATCAGTGAGGCCTTGCAAACATATATGAAAAGGCTCTTCTGTGCTTCAGAAGCTTTTTGTCAAATATCAAAATAACCCATTCTTTACATAATGAATGAAAAGTCATTCTGTATAAGATTTTTTTTGTTTGTTTCTTTGTTTTAGGATGACTTCTCTGAGAATAAAATCAGTTACAGCTTTTTACAAAAGGCCCATAGCAGAATCTTACCAGTGACCTCAGCCTTAAAACCATTGCAACTAGAGGTCACTAATTGACAATTATATATTGTAGGGAAAAAATATATCTAGAGAAAAGGAGAACATACCTTCTTTTTAGTTGAACGTTACATTATGAGGATAAAACGACAGTGCCTTTTTGTAATTGAAACTCCTCTCTCCTTGTCTCATACTTATGGGAACCTAGTTTTCCTGGCATAGTAAAACAGGCATTGGAGAGCAATTCAGATACCTTTGTGATGTTTCATTGGCCACTTCATTTTAAGTTCTTGACCATGAAAGTTCTAGGTATCTGTTTGGCACAATAAGTTAGTAATCAAACTTTTATCACTTTACAAGTAGTGTTAAAATGTTATTGGGGAAGTTCACATGAACTTCCAAGACATTTTTTTTGCTGTCTGTTTGATGGCCCTCAAAATTGAGCTAGCTGACTCAGTAAACTTTACGGATCTTAAAGGTCTTCAAATAGAATTTATTGTCTCAAGACAGGTTTCTCTGATTTTACTCTTGTTTTTCCTACTTTCCCTTCCTCAGACATTGCTTCAGAACTTTAAGTTTTGTTAGCAAGAATTTTATTCACTTCCTCTTTCATCTCTTAAGAAACTATATGGACATTGTTATGGAAAGGATTACAGTGGCCACTTCCCTTAGATATTTGTCATAATCAGATATGTGGCATGTTGGCAGGCAGCACTCTGAATGCTCTTCCCACACCTCTGAAGTAACTTTTCCTTCACTTCCTCAGAAACAGTCATTGTGAAGAGATGATTTTGACTACAATTTCTTTCTACTGAGGAAAACTCCATAAAATGACTCACTTTAAATGTCCATTTGGAAGGAGAGAACAAGAATTTTAATTAATTTCTGGTTTTTTTTTTCCCCATATTTTCATTTCAGCAGCAGTTCTGTCTCCAAATAATTGTGTTGGGGCATCTGAACTGTACCTGATACTGCTGGTACATTACTGGAATGGAAATAGGTCTTCAGTGTTGGCTGACTGTTTGTGAAGTAGGAAGAATAGTATATTTGGGTTTGATCAATTCTTGAACCATTTAGCATAATTTATTTTCCTAATAAAATGCTACTGGGTTTATTTCTGGAATATTATATGCTGATGATTAAAAATTCTTCTGCAGTAATGTAATATTTAAATTTATACTTAAAACATGAATTGTACTCTCCCTTGTTGGAGGCATGTTGGATGCAAAGTCTCATGCATTATTTTACTTATGGCTAGCACTTAATTTTCATTAAAATTATTTTTGGATACAAAGCTAACTGATAAAATTGTAAGAATAAGAGTTAGGCTTCATATTATTAATTTTGATCTTCTCGTTTCGTTTTACAGGAAGAAAGGCGGAGGCTGAAAAATGCAGTAATAATCCAATCATTTGTAAGGGGGTATAGAGACAGAAAACATCAAGTAAGTATTTTTATGTTTATTCAGAAGGGAGTAAAACAACTTTGCTGAAAAACAAGACTTTCCCATGTTAAAAATTCCATTGAAAATCTTTCCTTTTTAATGTAGTATGTGTGCTCATGAAGTGCAAGATGCCTCCTCCTGTTTCCTTGTTTTCAGTTGAGACAATTTTTTAGTAGGTGGTCACTTAGTTGTCAAACTGTGTGTGTATGTGAGAGTAGACTTCACTGGAATTGCTCTTTTTTTGAGTTAACAAAACTTGAGAATTGTTTGATATTCTTGCTTTTTGTTTACACACAAGGGGAATGGAGCTCTTTAGCAGAAATGAGATAATAGTTTGTTTCAAAAACATTTTTTTAAGATGATGTCGGAATAGTTATTCTTGAAAAGGGTTGTTCATGTTTAAGATTGCTAATATTTATTGAGTAAGAGATGAAGTTGCATAAAATTATAGTGTTTATTTGGAAAGTAACAAATTTGTTGTAAAGCGTACTTTCTGAATTGCATCAATTATGGCTTTAACTGTAATTTTATATGTGCATTTCAATCTCTTATCAACTGTATGTGAAATCCCTTTTATTACTTTGCTGTCATTCAAGATGGGAAACCAAAATAAGATATTAAAAATTTTGCACCTCTGTTTTAATTTAGAGTCATTACTGATGTGTTGATGCATATCTTCTTTTTTTTTTTTTTTTGAAGTACTCTATTCAAAGAAGTGAATTTGATCGCTGTGCTAATTTGGCCCAATCTGGAGGAACCTTTTCCACTACTAATGGAGCTAATTTGACCCTTTTAGTTCGTCAGTTACTCTTTTTCTATAGACAGAATGAGGATTCTAGGCGTTTGGTAAGTACTGTTACTTAATAGTTTAATTCCCTGCACTTTTTTTTGCATCCCTTCATAACCTTCTAAGTGAAAGAGGGCTTAAAGAGACTTTGAACTCTTTATTAAAGCCATTTTAAAGTCGTGAATATGTCTGACCTTAGTTCTTCTATGCTCTTTTGTTACTTATTTAAACAGAATAATTTAAAAGTTAATTTTATGTGCACGTGCAGGTGTATACACACACACATCCACAGAGTCTGTGAAATGAAGCCTTGAAAAATCCTTTCAAATAACAGGAAATACAATATATGTGAGGCACAGTAATGTATTAATATACTTCTGTTAGCTGGAAAAAAATGTTAAAATTGTAATTCTGTTTCTGTGGTCATTCCTAAGGTCTTAGGGTTTTTGATTCTTTTGCATTGGTCAATAATGCTGTTATATTACTTTTGGAATCTCTGCAAGCTCCCAAAATATACAAGTAAAAATGACTTAATTGATATTAAAAATGGTGATTAAAGAATTTTGACTTTTTAAAAAACAGAAAATTATCAGAGAAATTTATTCCCATGATAAAGTTATTGGTAAATAATAACCGAAAGTGATTGTCTTATTCTGTGTTTTGTAAGGCACCCAAAGGTATTGTATTACATATATGTACATATTGTATACATACCTTTATGTATATGTAGTATAATGTGATTTTAAGTAGTATATTGTTTCTGTGCCTGGCAGAACAAGGCTAAGATGCTGCAATATTGCTTTATATGCTGAAAATTGGTTTTATGCAACACTGAAATTCATTCTAGTGTGCAATTAGTGCAGCTGAAATTGATGCCAATGCATTAAAAAAAATCTGTACTCTGTTAAAACATGTTGGTTGGACGAGTTTAAAAAAGAAACTACTAAAGGAAAATAACGGCAGTAGGAAAAACGTGATCATCGTGCAATGTGTGGAAAAATAAACTTTTTAATTGTTGGTGAAGTCAGGTGTACTTAGAGTGTAATAATTAGCCTTTTACATATTTGAATTTCTGCTAACCTTGTGTATATCTTTCCGTAGATATGGATGTGTCAGAATTTAATTAAGCAGAGTTCTCAGTTTGTTAAGCAACTGGATGGTCCAGACAGAGTTACTTGCTTATTCCAAATAAAAAGACTGTTGGGGCTGTGTTGCAGGTAAAGTTTTTTTTTTTTTTTTTTTTCTGTAAAATGTTATTTCAGAGTGCTCATAATACTGGATTTTTTTTTTGTTTTGTTTTTATAGCAGCTAAAGTATATACTAAATAAAAACTTTTTTTGTGGAGAGGATAGTTAATGTTAAATATTTGTCAGACGTAGTTTATGATAGTTATTCCTATTTCCAAAGAATGGGATTTTCTTTAGCTAGATGGACTTCTATGAAGAAGCCACTGTTTTCTTCTAGTGTTGCGGATTCTTGTGGAAAATTGGTGCACATTAATGACTAAAGCTTGTGATTTTATAATTGATATACACAGGAACAGTGGTCCTGGGCACTCAGGTAGGCTTGAGTGGCAGGCTTCAAATTCCACCTACCCTGGAACCTGCTGTGGTGTTGCTAGGGTTAATTGTGCATTTTCACCACAGTTGGAGCTGTGGTGTTTGTAAATGCAAGCATGGTCCTGTTCCCTCTCTGCCCTTCCAATTGGGTGATGTAGGGAGAGGAGAGGAGCAAAGGGTCTGTTCCTTCAGCACCTGGGGAGCCTGGAAGAAGAAGCTCTTTTTCCTTCATGGTCCCAGTGTGATGGTGGGTGTCCCTGCTTGCTCTCTGAGCTCTTCTAATTGGCTGCAAAACCCCCAAATCAAGCACAGACACTCCAAATCATTCCTCCGGGTTAAGATTTACAAGAAACTATGGTGACGGTGTGTAACATATTGGCAAAAATGGTAGTCTGAATGCAGCTACTTCTGAATAAAAAAAAAAAAAAGAAAAAAGAAAAAAGGTCATCTCGTCACTGTATCTGTTTTCTGTTTAGTGAGAATAACTTAGCTGTGGTGTCAAAATGATTTTTGCTGCTGTATGTCTGTCTGTGCGGTGACAGGAGAAGAAAGGGCATTGTCCAGATAACTATACCTGTGTATCTCAAGTATTAACAAATCATTTATTTCTGAAGGAGCTCTTCGTTGCACCATTTCTGTGGTTACAAATAGTTGTTTCACAAGAAGTTTGCTAAAGGTTTGAGGATGGTTGTTTTATAATACTTGAGCCTGTAATTGGGATCAGGGATGTGTTGGAGAAAGACTCTTCTCTTGTAATCAGTGCAGCAGTCTTCCAGACTTTGCAAGTCATTGAAAGCAAGTGGTCGGTAGGATTTAGAGGTGTGCATAGAAACCCTAAAATCAGGAATTGTAATGGTGCCAGTGACATGATTTAGCTGAACTGCTGAAAACAGTGGGAAACCCACTGTAAATAAGATGAAGGCAAACATTTTTGTAGCTTAATTTTTAAAACATGTTCATATACCTGTGTTGGTAGGAGAAATTTCATTAAATAACTTTGCTTTAATTTATAGGCTATTGCAAAATTGCAATGATGACAGTCTGAATGTTGCACTTCCTATGAGAATGCTTGAGGTATTTTCATCTGAGAATACGTATTTGCCTGTTCTACGAGAGGCCAGCTATGTGGCATCATTAATTGAACAAATTTTGCACTACATGATTCAAAAAGGTGAGTAGCCAGAAAATAGAAGTTCTAGGAGATGCTTAAAGATGGAACAGAATGTGTGGTGTCTGAAGACCATATTGTTTAATCACATTTTGCCACAGACGTGATGAATTATGTTAAATGCTGTAGACCTTGCCCATACTGTATTTGCCCACACTGATATTTGACTGATTCAACCTCCCCCCCAAAAAAAAGCAAAAACAAAAACCAAACAAACAAACAAAATGCTAATAAATTGTATGTTTACCAGGTTATTTACACAGGCTTTTACAACAGAGCCTGAGTGTTAATGTTACCTAGTAGAGGTTTGTTCTAGCAACTCTTTTCTCATAGTTGAGTGCGCGCACACATGTACTCTTTCTGTCAGGTCTGAGCTTCAGTTCTGTGAAGGTTGACTGTTCTTCTCCAGCACTTCTCCCTATAACTGCTAATGAGCATTGTTACAGTAAATTGCCATTAATTTTGTATCTAGTTAAGAGTAGATAGTCACCTGAGCAAAGAGGTGATGAACGAGGTTTTATTTCCCTTGGGTCATCTTCAAGCCGCAGCAGAACTGTTTGCTAAACTCCTGTCAGTTACACCTGTGCAAACCTACCAAAAGTTAATGAATTGTGTAGTTATCACTGAAATACTGATTTGTCTACGAGAACCTTTATTACTCTTGGGATGTGCGAATCTTTTTAAATATTTTTCTGATATCATGGCTTGGTTCACAAGACCGGTAGATGGAGCGAGAAGACAAAAGGTCTATAAAGCAAACATGTCTGATCCTGCTTCAGTGGTACAAAATGTTAAAAGGGCATTTTCAAATTTGTGTGTTAACTTTTTGGAGTAATTACGTATTTTTAAAAGTGTTAAACATAGTGTAGATGTAATCCATTGATTTATCTTATTCTGCTACTGGGAATCTAGTTGTAACTTACTGCATTTGGAGTCATTGTATTATACTGGCGAAAAATGGCTATTACTGCAGCAACTTATTTCTACTTGCCTAGGTATTATTTAAGTTATAGTAGTAAACAATGAAGACAAACACAGATGCTATGTGATTAGTGATCTTCCAAAATATTTGTTCATTTAATATAATATTCAGTCCTCACAGCAGATATATGAAAATTTAGCAAGATTTTAGATTCCAAATTATAGTCAATAAAAATAATCTTTCTGGAAATTTATAATAAAAAAAGAAGCTGTGTGCAACAAAAAAAAAATCTCCCAATAATCTATGATGTTGAAGTTGCAAAGAATGTCTAATCAGCCTGTTTTAATACAACAAAAGGTCTTGGGTTCTCTCTGTGGTCCAACACTACTGACATTTGCAGTGGTTTCTGTAGCAGTAGAATGTGTGTCTCAGCATAGAATTTTATTGAGCACAAGGACATTGGATTAAGGAAGAGTCAGGTGATTCCATTTCTATTTTAGTGAGATAAAAATAGTTTTTTGACAATGGCATCAGGTTATCATCTCTACATGTCTTTGTGGTAATATAAGTGTTATGTAAAATGTAAAAATACATTTTATTGCTGTGCGAGATCCTTGTTTTGGAAGCAGTGGTTGTGTTCTTCAGTCTACTAAAGGTACTTGTCGAATTGAGACATTTAGCTATAAGGTGTTGTCATGCTTTGGAATAGAGGGGGGGGAAAAAAAAGCCTTCTAATTTCTGAAAAGGTGGAAAACCAGTTTTCAGAAACATGACTAGAATTGCATAGAGGAGAAGAAAACATTTTCATAGATTTTTGTTTAAAAAGATCGATTTTTTTTTTCCCTCTTTCAGCAGGAGTGGTCCATCTTGAAAATCAAACTTATTCTGCATGCATTTATCTATTTATGATTTTTTATTAAAGGATGTTCAAAAGATATGCTTATATATCCTGTTAGTTATGTGAATGTGAACTTGACTGACTCTGCATTTTTAAATATTTTCTTAAGTAGAGTTTCATGTAATGAATACAAGATTTTGTAAGTTACAAATTTTATGTGTATGAATTGTTCTGTAAGCTTAAAAAATAGTATTATCTTTAAAAAGTTGTGTTTCTTATTTGTAGGCTACTACAGGTCGCTTTATTTGTTAATTAACAATAAGCTTCCATCAAGTATTGAGTATTCTGATGTTTCTCGAGTCCCTATTGCAAAAATACTTCTGGAGAATGTTCTGAAACCGTTGCACTTTACATATAGCTCCTGCCCAGAAGGTGCAAGGTAAATAAAGATAGTACTACACCTTTGTATACTTGTTCATTAATTTCAGAGTTGCAGACTTTATTGTTGTTGAATATATGTGTGTGTGTGTGTGTGTATATATATATATATATTTACATATTTATTTATTTATTTAATAGAGATTGTTGATTTATTTTGAATGGTAGTGATCTTTGGGGTAATGTTCTACATAGGCAAAACAGTGTAGTTTCAGGTATGTTTAAAATGCAACTATAAAGTGCTGAAGAATACAGTAAATGGATCATACAGAATAGCACATATCACAGTGTGGGAAAGTAGAGATGGAAGTAAATGAAGTGCAAATGAGACAAACTGAGATTTATGAAAGTAAATAATAGTTATAGCTTAGGAGAAATAGAGCATAGGAGAAAATGGCAGGTATGTGGAAGGACAAAAATCTAATTTTAGTTATATCACATAGTCTTTTGTTTTGAAGTAGGCTTTTGGATTAAAAAAATATATTTTTAATATTTCTATAATTTTAAGGTTGTAAGCAATGACATTTTACTTCAGAATGGTTTTGATCATTGGGGATGGGGAATAAGTTCATTTTTGAGAAATTCAATAAATTCACTCACTTGGCGTAGAGTTAACAGAATGCATTTTTTCAGTTTTCTTGATGGATATGTTCAAACTTGCACATTGATGATTGGATATACTTGTGAGAAATCCTTTTCTGTAAAGACCTTTTTTTCTTCATTTCAGGCAACAGATTTTTACAGCCTTCACAGAGGAGTTTCTGGCAGCACCTTTTACAGATCAAATATTCCATTTCATCATTCCAGCGCTTGCTGATGTGCAGACCATTTTCCCTTATGAACTCTTTTTGAATGCACTATTATTAGCAGAAAATGGATGTTCAATAAAAAGTGATCAAGCCCCATGGCTTTTTTATTTTGTTCTAACTGTTGGAGAAACATACTTGGGTAAGAAAGTTAAATGACCTATTCATTGTGTTTGTTTGTTTGTGTTTAATAGTAGGAAGCATATGTATACATGTATGTATATACTCAAATATAAATAAAAATGTACATAATGTGGCTCACTGAGCAAAAAGGACATTATGTGGGTACAAGAGTTGGAAAGAGATCTGTTTTATTAGCTACTCTTAATTTTTTAATGAAAACTTACACTTATTTGGAGAGGCTTAGTATTCTGTGTTTTGGTCAGGTATTTCTTGTAAAATATATTTATCTTTAGTAGAGTATGATCTGGTTAATGGTCTTATTTCCATGCATCTGCCATAGGATCCCTTTCAGAGGAAGGACTTCTTGTATATTTGAGGGTACTCCAAACTTTTCTTTCTCAGCTGCCCGTGTCTACTACTGGTACAAATTGTCAAGATGCAAACAGTGATTCTGAAGATGAGGATGAAGAGATCAGTAAAATGATAACCACACCAGTAAGCAGTATAGCATTTATTTGAGTGATTTTTTTTTTTATTATAGCAACAGCAAAAATAGGTACAATCATGAGCATTTTAGATTTGCTATTTTTCTAGCTGCTTGTAGAGGGAAGTATGTTTACTTTGTTCTTAATCAGGATTCTTAAAATACAGGTAGCTTGATTTCCAAAGGATAGAACTTCATACTTTTAAGCCCCTGGTGACAGTAGGTTATCATGAAATGTGCCAATCTGCTCTTCCAACTTCATGTTTTCATTTCTTCCTCATGGAAATACCATATATTCAACTTCAGGCTTTATCTTACAGTCTTGGCTCTCATTTTAGATAGCTTGCTACACTGAAAGCATTCAAGTGCCAATATACCTTATTTCTGTAATAATGTGTAGAGACTGTAGTTGTAAGTTGCCTTTTGAGTGTACTTTAAACATACAGTATAACTTTTACCAATAAATTGAGTCTATGCTACCTTTAACATCCTAACACTCAGATCAAGGCTTTGAACAATGAAAGTTGGAGAGATGTCAGTCCAGGAGCTTTTCACTGGCCTTTCTGTAAACTCTCAAAAGTCTTTCATGACTTTCATGCAGCATGCAGTCCAACCTTGTGGATTATGAGTTTTCACCAGATTTTCAGTTGGTACAAAAATAGTTTAATTATCATTTTCCTTTCCCAACTGAGTGGGAAATTGCAGATTTTTTTATTAGGCATTTGTATGCCTTTGTTTCATTTTCTGGGTTAAGTACTGAAAGCAAGATCGTACTAGCTCTTCTGGGAGATATTGTTCCAAATACTCCATTAAATTTCCTGTTGTCTCCAAAAGATAGAACATTTTTAAGACCAATTATTGAGAATGACTTCTGATCACAAACTATACTGTGTCTGTGGGTGAATACACTCATCTTTTTACTTGTACACTTTCCATGCAATGTGGTATCATTGGCCAGAAAAGTTTACTGAATTAGTATGAATAAGCTGCTTAACAGTGCATTTCCCCAAATAAGAAATATTCTCTTTTTTTTTAAAAATATGATATATTTAATTTTTTTTTCTAAATTATTAAAAAGGGCACAGCAGATTTTTGTTTGATTTGTTTACAGGGTGATGGGAGAATATCAGTTCAGTATATAACTGAGGAGTGTCTGAAGAAATTGGATACAAAACAGCAAACGAACACTCTACTGAACATGGTCTGGAGAGATTCAGCTAGCGAGGAGGTCTTTACCTTGATGGCATCAATCTGCCACACGTTAATGGTACAACACCGAATGATGGTGCCAAAAGTCAGGCAAGTAGAATTAGTAAAAATTACATTAGACCTAAAGTGGGATGTACTGCGTAGACTTGGTTTGCCGTTTCCAGTACTCTGTACAGATTTTATTGTTTTGTCTCTTTTATCATCAACTGAAATTATAATTCAGAGAAGAATTCCAGATATATCGGTGAGTATATTTTCACTTTTGTTCATTATTCTTCCTGCTCATTTTGCTCTCTGGACTGATCAACGAATCCAAAACTGTAAGTTTTTGGTTTGTTCAGTGTGTTGCAATTAAGCTAATATTTTGTCATCGTATTGAGTATTGCAGAACAAAAAGTGTGATCAGAAATTCTCATGCAGATAGCAGTGGCAAAGGCTCTGAAAGTAGTTTTCCCATCCGCTTGCTCAGAGGTAGTATTAAGTGTAATGAAATCATTCTTGCAGATGTTCATCCAGCTTCTTTTTAAAACTTTCAGTGCAAAGGAATCCATAAACTGTCCAGCTGTCTGTGCTCTAAATACAGTGATTCCAAATTGTTTTCTGAGCTTTTTGTTGTATAACCAGAATCTTTCTCACTACAAATTAAAACAATTCCAAACTGTAGACAGTCCTTGTTGTTGTGTTGAAAGGGTTTTGGAATCACAAACGAAGGTAAAAGTTTGGCCTTGTTCATCTTCACAGCATCCTTTTACCAAGGTTGCAAAATGCAAATGTCATTAACAGTGGAAGAAAGTTTTTTGATCTTAAAATCAAACTAAGACCTGCAACTATTTAAACTTGTGTGGTGCAGGTTGTTCTGAGTCAGTATTTAGTTGCTGGTAGTAAACTAAGTATTTAGGGAATGTTGTAAACATAATCAATGCAAACAGCACTGTAAACACCGATACAGAAAACTAATTAGATGCTGTCTTAGCCCTATGGTGTTTATGGCTCCTGGAGGAAGTGGGATGTCAGTGAAACTGTGATCGCTCGATTAGGGTAATTAGTACTTTGTAGACTAATTGCATTAGAGCAGGATGTGAGACCTGAAGATCATAGCAGCAGTTGGATTAGAGCGCCCACTTTATTGTTGCAAGTAGTACATTGCTTTGGATAGTAATTACTGAATTTAAATGCATCACAGCCTTGACTTGAGATTTACTGGTGAGCGCTGTGCATAGAGGAGTCGCACAGGTGGGTATGGCAGCTATTTCCTCTCAGATGCTGCAATAATTTGTGAAAACAAGCTAGTTATGCATTAGGTAAACTTCAGAGATTTTGCAAGCTACAATGAAATTGTTTTCCATTACAACTTTTGAATAGTTCTGAAACAGTAGAATCAACCTATTTTAGAAAGAAGTTGTAGAAATATTAAGATTTGTATCATTAATGCCAATGAAAGCTTTTACCTAGTTTAAAATTAAGTTAATTCATAGTTATTTGCAAAGTTAAAGCAGTTCTGAATTATAAACCAATGGTTAAGTGTTGGGTTTAGCTACGTTCTTAGGCATCAGTCTTTCTTTCTCCTCGGTCCCTTTTAGACCTGGACTAAGTTTCTGAGCATTTATTCTAAATACTTTTTTCTGAGAGTTTCATAAAGGACATTTGATACTTGATTTAAAGGTAATAAACATTGTGCAATTTTGAAAGAGTTAAAATTTTTAGCTCATTTATTTCCATAAATACTTTATCTCTCTCCTTTTTTATCTTTATTTTTTTATTGCATTATTTTCAAATTTAATGATAGTCCTTGGAAAGATACTTTACCTTTTTTGGAACTGCCTTTAAACAAATTAAAATATTCAAAATAAAGTGAAATATGAAAAATAATTTTAATATCTTACTTTAAGACTTCATTTGTTTCATTTGCTTACTTTTACTGATAATTCCATTCAAATTCACAACAATAACAGAAAATAAAACACTTAGATTGAAAATTTTCAAAGGGAGATACTAAATTTTAAAAAAATAAACTTGAATATTAGAAAAGAAAATTAGGCAAAGTTTACACAGGTTTTGGGAGGGAGGGAACACAAATACCTCTGCATTTTTATGATAGTTGTGAAGGTTTCCTTCCTTCTTGAGAAACGGTAAGCAGCTGATTCGCTCGCTGCTGTCACCTTGTTAGAACTGAGTGCGTTTTTTTTCTTGGTGTATCTTGGTGATTTGCGTCACTGATGGCTGCTGCTAGAGACCAAGTGAGGTTGCAATAAGTTGTCCAAAACTACAAGAATCTGCAAGCATGTATAGTTCCTCTTTAATTCCATGGAGACTAGTAATGGATTTTGCCTTGAAAAAGCTGTAGTTGCCTTTACCCCAAGCCCCACGCCCCCCAACACATGCTCTGCTGTTATAATAAATATACTCTCCAGTTGATGACTTCTCTCTAAACAGTGTTTTCTTTTTTCTTTTCTTTTCTTTTTTTTTTTTTCTCCAGTTTATTCTCCTCTTGTACAAATGTCCTGTGTACTTCCACAGCCTAGGCATTGGTTTCAGAATTGCTCTTCTGTGGTGTTACTCCCTCCTTTTGCGCTTCAATCCCTCAGTAGGGCTTCAGCATTAAACACAATATGACTGTGCTTGTACTCTGTGGCTTCAGTTGTTATTTTAGCTGTCTGGTTGGTGTCTCAGCATGATTGTTCATCTTGGTTTAACAGTTTCAGTGCCGACACTAACATTCGGGTGTAAGGTGAACACCCTGTCCGTGTATATGTGGTGAGGAGATTTAGCCTTTTTGTGTAAGGCTATGCTATTATTTTTTTTCTCAAAACCAGAACCAGTATATTTTAAATTTTTACATTTTTTGGAAACTTCACCATGCATTCTTCATCCAATATGTGTTCTAAAGAGACGGACAGATGCACGAGACAGCATGAAAAGCCGTGTATGCATCCTGCCACACATTCCTACCTGCGACACCTTGAAGAAGTGTCGAAACCCTCTACCCTGGCAACAGCGGCCTTCGACAGGCTGTGTGAGCCCCCCTCACGCTGTTGTATTCTCTTCATTAACGTAAATGGTCTCAGTGGGAAACTGGACCCAATTTATGACCTAGACTGAAAATCTTGCCTTTAACTAATTAACTTGTAGCACTGCCCCAGCTAAATTAAGCTTAATGGCTCATTTAATCTGTCCCATTGCGCGGGAGGAATTTGACACTTTTTTTTTTTTCTTTCTTTAAACCAGAGGTGCCCAAAAATACCTTTCTGGCAAATAAACATAAATCATGTGGCTTTTGTGAACAATTAGATTACTGCAGAGAGAAACTGGCTAGTAATAAATGGCCAGTATGTTCTTAATTTTGGGAGTAGATAATTTAATTAGTATGATTACAATAGATATCTAACAGAAATTATTGCAGTGAATTTAATTCTAGAACAACTTGTGACAGCTTTGTTTTTCAGCTTGAAATAGAAGCTTATACTTTTCATTATTTGAAGAATGTTTTTCCCCCAAATTAAAATATTAACTCTGAATATTAAAACTTACCAGCAAATCCATTAATGAATCTATTATATAAACCCCTGTATCATGACCTTATAGTAATGAAACTGGTAACTTGAAAATCTAGTGAGATTTTCAAGAAAATGCAGAAGAACTAGAGGCGAGGGGAATCTCAGGATTTAATAGTTTCATATTTTTTAGAATAGTACAAATAATTGAATATGATCCACTGAGATATAAAGATATAGAGAAATAATATGATTTCTAGTGTATATATGTGGATTTTTTTTCTTTAAAAGAAAAGGTGGTCCAGGTTGTGGGGACACTCTAGCTATACATTAAGTTGAACTGATTTTTAAACTTGGTGGGTTAATAATACTTTGCATAATAATAATACTAATAATACTTTATATACTTTCTGTGTGTGTGTGTGTATATATATACATACATACAGTTGTTTATATATATATATATACACATGCATATATCTATATAAGCATCTGTATATATACAGTGTGTGTGTGTATATACACACACACATACACTGTAATATTACTTTTGGCATATCCGAACAATCCCTGCAATGTTTGCAGATTACGCTAAATTATTACTTAATGCTGTATCATTTTAATGTAGTTTTGTCTGGAAATGCTCATTTTTAGCGAGTGCACATTTTTTTCTTACCTCAGCAAAGATGACCAAGTAAAGTAGATTTTTGTCCTAATTTGGTTTTCAAAAACTCTTTTTAAAGAGTTTTTACTTATTTCTCTTTTTCCTTTTCCTTCAATCTGAAGCTGATTTTTTTTTTTTTTTTTTTGTTCTACTCTGAAAGCTAATTTCTATGCTTAGGGCATATCCTTTCTCAATGGATCATCTAGTGATATAATTTTCTATTGGTTTATTAGCTCTTGTGCGTTTAATAGACAATGCTATGTTTATTGTCTGATAACAATATGCAATCTCCAGATTTGTATGAATTTCTCGGTTTCCTATTTTATATGCATTTCACATTGACAAAACAAGCTGTATGATCGCATCTTGTACCGCCTCTGCACTGTGCACATAACATGATTTTCAGGGAAGTGCAATGTTCCCAACATGAAAGTTAAATGTATTCAAAAATTCTGGAATGAAGCCATGAAATGCAGCAGGTGCTACAACTGGCTGTCTGAATCACTGATACAAAATAAAAATGGATAAAACTCAGACAGAGGTTATTATTCTGAGCTCTTAAGGTTTGTCCTTTTTTTTTTTTTTTTTCCTTCGTTATTGCTGAACATTTCTAGAATGAAAAAAAATTACATTATGATGGATTCAGTGTCCATAACGTTTGTTCATTTCTGCTAAAACTATTACATAATTTCCAGGGCTGATTGTAAAATTAACAAGTTTTTACTTGGAAACCCTGTGAGACCTAACGGCACTGTGCCAAATTACTTTTCATTTCAAATATGAGGTTGAGAACTGAAGGTCATTGAAGAAATTGTTCATCTTAGAAACAGAGACATCCAAGCCATCATTTGGATACTTAAACATTAAAACAGAAATCGTGATTCTAAATTAGCTTAATCTAATAAGCCCTTCCTTAAATGATAATGCATACTTTCCACCTAAATGTCAAAATGATGTGAATCTAGAAGAGTATAAAGGAAAAAATGCAGGTTGATCTTTGTTTTTTATCCAGGTTTTAAGATAAAATTTTCACATACTTAAAATATAACTTAATTTTAAAATAAAACATACTTTAAAAAATTCTATAAGGCCCAAAGAGCCAATGAGCTTGGACCCAGAGGTATATGTTGCTGTGAAATGTTTTTGTGTGTGTGGATGCACAGGTTTGTCTTTTGTTTTTAGGTTTTAAATGAATTGCTGCTTAAATCTATTTCAAGTGTTTTTGAGTATTTATTCCATATTTCAATTTTTTTCCATGGTGAAACATGTTCTTCGTTGCCTTTTGCCATTTGGCATATTTTTCTTTGTCCATGTGGTCCTCAATAAATACTGTTTTCTCAGGCAGAAAACAGTGTTTATTCCATTTCCCATGCTCTGGTATGCTTGAGTACGAGGAATTTTGGTGCTTATGAGGCTGCTGTCCGCCGAGAGGAGGCATGGATTGAGTGTCAATTTGCCCATTTTTAATGAAATGCCAGCTGAATATAATACTTTAGTATCAGAAAAAAATAGAACTCTTTGTTTTTTTTGAAAGGCATCATGTTTAAATGATGTTATATAACTTGCTTCCTATTGGGAAAAGGGCTTGAAGAGATCTTTTAATTCCAGGAAGCTTTTTATTTCTCACTTTTGCAAAAAGATCTATTAATCATGTCCGGAATAATATAATTAAAGTTGTCTCTATTTATAAGTGGTTTGTGACCCTACACATTCATTTTTACGTATGTTGTATCAACCACTTCTTGTCTATGGATGGATTAGTGTTTACGTGGGGCAGTGGTTGCGAAATAAGGAGATAACTCTAATTATTAGAACAAAGATCATCCCCCTAAGTCGTTGTACTAATGTCTGACAATTTTGTGTATATACACACTAATTTACACATACACACACACAGAGAGAGAGAGAAATGTAAAATTGTTATGTAAAACAGCTGTTCCCAAATAAATTAATTTTAAGGTAGTTATTTGACTTAGGCTAAGGTTATTGTGTTTATTAAAGTCAGTTACAGAGTAACTTACTAACTGTCTAGAGGGTTTACTACCTTAGAGTTTTTTTTTTTTTAAAAAAAAAGGGAAAATAAAAATAACTCAGATTTTAATATATGTTATATTTATTTGATGTGTGTTTTGTGGGTACATGGTTTTAGCAGATAAAATGTATTTGGTCTTTCTCTTTCAGACTTCTTTATAGTTTAGCTTTTAACGCCAGATTCCTGCGGCATCTTTGGTATTTGATATCTTCAATGACTACCCGAATGATCACAGGGTATGTACAGCACCATTGCAGAAACTGAGTTCTCATTAAAATGGAGCATCTCTGGTGCAACCGGAGTGACACAGTTGGTGGCGTGGTGATGGTACTGCAAGATAATTGAAAGCAAGAACTCTCATATTTTATTTGGTTCCTTTTTCACTGAGACTTTGATTTCATAAAATAGAGCAAAATTTCAGGAATGGCCTGTTGTAAATAATTACAGATTTAAAAACCTTTTTCTTAAAACAAGACATCTGTATTATTTTTTGGATTGCTTGCTAGAATCAATATAATACACTCTGAAAATAAACAATTTTATCTCTTGCTTGAAGCACTCTGATTAGTTCCGAAATTAGTGGGAGCTGAAGAGTGCTTCTAGGAACTGAGACATTAAATCTACAGATTTGCTCCATGCTGACATGCAGATTATTTACTCCCCTTTTGCATCAGGGGTTCTGCTCTAAAACAGAAAAAAATGCGCGGTCTGTTACCAGTGTGCGGGGTTAGCAGTGTAGTTATATATAAGCCGATGTGTTTCAAAACACAGGAAGTGTCTTGAATATATAGTGACAGGAACCTCTAAGAATAATTTTATTTTGTAGGAGTGAGACATAATAGTTAATAAACTAAGAGTGAATTGTCTTTATTTTGTTTTATAGCTACTACTTTTTAGTAGAATGCTGAAGTTAAAACTCTAAAAAAGTGAATAATTATCGACCTCTTATTTTTTATTTTATATTTTAAGGTCTATGGTGCCACTGCTTCAAGTGATTTCAAGAGGCTCTCCAATGTCTTTAGAAGACTCTAGTCGAATTATCCCTCTCTTTTACCTTTTTAGTTCTTTGTTTAGTCATTCACTTATTTCTATTCACGATAATGAATTCTTTGGTGATCCTATAGAAGGTGAGAGTTTCAAGCTTACTAAATAGCAGAACTTTGCAAAATGTCTTTGTGTAAGGCTGCTTGAAGACAAACTATTGGATTTTAAGGAGCACTGGACAAAGTTTATGCTGTTCTCTTGTTTCTGCATGGTTCCCTGTCAGTAAGGAAGGTTGTTGCCAAACTCTTGGCTTTCTTAAAAGGTGGGAGATTCTCCATGCGATAGCAACGTGGCAGTTCTAAAACAGACATCCTGTCATCTCACTTTGCCCAGAACTGCTCAGCAGCAGGTGAAATTTAGAGCTTTAGGGCTCTCCAGGCACTAATTTGGTGACATCTGTGGGGGAGGCTCCTCAGGGCTGATGTGCTGACAGACCTGAGTGCTCTGCTGCCAGCTGGTTCTTTCATGAGGATTGCATTTATAAAAAAGGGAAAAGTGATGGTCTGCACCTTGGGGAAGTTCTGATGTGGAAGTTCTTATTCATGATAATTTTAAATTCGTTAGTGAAGTTCTTCTGAATTGGGTTGGTAGGCTAACTTGAATACTAACTTAGGAGATAATGAGAAAAGAGAATATTGTAATTAAAATCACAATGGCTTCTGACAAGTGTTTATGCATTATCTTTTTTTTGTATATCACTTTTCTGTGTTAGAATTTCTCTTAAATAATGTGTTGTTAATTGCAAAATGATTAGAAGTGACACTTGAAAGAAACATAAACTTGTGCTTTATGTAGTTGTAGGTCAAAGACAATCATCAATGATGCCTTTTACATTAGAAGAGCTAGTAATATTGTCACGCTGCCTTCGGGATGCATGTTTAGGAATCATCAAGTTGGCTTACCCAGAAACAAAGCCAGAAGTCCGTGAGGAATATATTGCAGCTTTTAGAAGTGTTGGAGCAACAAAGAATACAGAAATGCAGCAGTGTATCCAGATGGAACAAAAAAGATGGATTCAGTTATTTAAGGTATGTCAGTGTTGGGTCAATTTTCAAAACAGATTGAAATAACACTTTCAGATTTCTGTCTGTTGATAACGGGACATCAGGTGCAACTTTTTTTTATAGACTTCTATCACAGTTGTTACTAGAACATGTGGATTTTAGAACTCTGGTTTTCGCACATATGCCAATATTCAGAGTAATTTAACTTTGATAAATATGCTAAATTATGTTTTCTTTTGTATTTTGTCTTAATTTCATTTTCCTGCTCATCATGTTTATAAAGAACCTGCTATAAAGAATATTGTTTTTTAACTTGACCTCCAATGCAGCAAGACTCTTAGCTTCATAAAGTTAATCACATGAGTAATCCTATGACCCAAAAAGAATTTTAAACAAGTACTTTGGTGTTAGAGGCCTTACTAAATTGATCCTGTACTGCTGCATGGTTTTTGTTGCTGTCATACAAGAATATGGAGGTCCAGCTCCTTTGTGGCTTGCTGGAATACCAGGGCGTGATGAATGAGGCTCAGCAAATGCGAACTTGATGTATGATATTTCTAGGCACCTAGCAATGTATTTCTACTAGTTTTATCCATGGCAGCCCACGACATGAGTTAAAGGAAGCTGAAAATATTGGCAGGAAAAGCCTCAGAATAGAACTATTGCTGGAAAGAAGGGGAGTGCTTGACTTGTCATGAAAATTCTGCAGCAAACACATCCAGTCAGCTAAAATTGCTCATTAAAGAAGTGGGAGCAGGAGAAATGCATTTTCCAAATTGAATACTAGATTTACAGTCCGTTTAATACTGGCGACCTCTCGCACACTAATGTTCAGTTCGAGTCATCAGCTGTCCCTTCAGGTCTTTTATCACTGCTTTTGTCAAGCTATCTATTTAATTGAAAGAAGTTAATTGAATGAAAATGATCAACTAAGCTTGTATTAATATTGCTAATGGAACTTTCTTCTTGGCCATGTTTGGAGAAAGATGTCATGCTAGACTTTAGGAAAGGCCCATTAAGGCTTGCACTTAACCTGATGGGCTAATTAAGGAATGCTTATTCATTCTACAAGGCTAAGATAGCCTCTATCCAGCCTATTCTACCTGATTTTACAACACATTTCACTTATGAGCATAAGCATTAATAGCCGTGAGAGTAACTGATAATGTTTTGATTGCATCGAATACAGTCCTAATGCACCTCTGAATCTGTAATTTGCAAAGATGGATCTAATATATGTTTGCACAATTTAATTTAATTACTTGTCTTTAAATCGCCAAATAAACTTTCGATTTAAAGGTCACAAGTGAAAAGCCTCAATATGTCTATTCTTATAAGCAGGGCAGCATGCTAGGGGAATTTTTATATATTATAACATGCCATCCTCTATTTATTTAGTTTATCATGTTTAAGCAGTACTTTTACTAGCCCCTGGCACTTTGGATGTGCTTAATTATATTTGCCTTTATTCAGACAGGTGGGTGTTCAACCCCAAGTTATTCTGTCTCACTTTGGCAGGCAGCTATTAAACTCTTAGTGGAACTGTCTATACTTGGTGTATTCTCAGGATTTCCAGGAGCCAGAGGTTTCTTCCATTAGCTGAATTACAAATGTAAATCTTGAAGATTTCTTAAAGGCTCTGTTTCTATCCAGAAATACAGCAAATAGCAAAGCTTCGCTTGTTAAAAATTCAATGCAGCTAATTTTACCTTATTTTATCGAGAAGAATCCTGCCTTTCTGATGGCACCTGTAAGGGTGCTTTTTTGCCAATGAATGGACAGCAATATCTTTCAGTGAAAAATGGAAACAACAGCGGGGTAATTTGTCATAAATTTAAGACCTTAGAGGAATTGAGACCTTTCTTGCATTATGTCAAAGACATGCCAGATTTCTCTTCTAGAGCTGTTGCTCCCTGCCTGCTGAGAAAGGCCCAGTCCTTTCTTACGATTTCAGCTTTTAATTTCTCCTCTTAGTTTACCTGTCTTCCATAGTGCTAGTGTACATATGGGAATGCATTTCATTAGACAAGTCGTGCTTGTGTAAGGTAGTGGTAAATATGAGATCAGTGAGATTGCGTATTTCAGCTTTGCATATGAAAATCTCTTTAGTCAGCAGAATGCTCTTTTTTGCCTGTGATATAATATTGAAATAGTGTAGTTGCTGTTAACGATTACATAGAAGGTCTTAAGTTACAGGTGCATGAAAACAGGCCTTGTCAAAGAAGACAATGACAGATTTTACGAAGAAATCCTGAGTTTTGTTTGCTAGTGTTCTCTTCCCATGACCTGTGTAGAAGGAAAATCCAGTTTCTCCTATTTCTACGCAGCTTTCTTGAAGGCTTCTCTGACTGTATTTAAAACATGGTCTTGTGTTTTTTTTTTTTTTCTTCCTTTTCCCTTTCCCCCCTCCTTTTTGGGGGATTTTTTTTCTCAGTACGGTGGTAATGGAATCACAGTGTTTTAGTGACTCATCTAAATGGCAGGGAATTTTATAAGGGCAAGGTGATGAAAATTCCTGTGTAATCAAGTAATTCCTAAGTAGCATTCTTTTGCTTTCTACCTTTTTTCAAGATGTTACTTTGCAGTAATATCCTAAAGGCCTAAAAGGCCTTTTGTTCAATATCTGGACACAGAATTCAATAGAAGGCCCATTAAACTCTTTGTTACTCTTGACACCTGCCCGTTAAGACTGTCTTTCAGCAAGATGCCTTTGAAAGACTTTCTGTATTTTTTTTCCCCCCATTCATTTTTCAAATGCTGTAATTCTAAGTTGCAAAACAGACATCTGTTCCTAGCAGTGATTTCTCTAGACTAGTGATTTAAACTTGCATGGATTCCACTTAATTATACTGTATATAGTGTTGAGCTAAGCTGATTCTCTCTTGCATGTATATGTATATAAGCATCTTTGGGGAGAACACCTGCAGCCAGGCTTGACAGTTTGCTCGTGGTGGAGAGGTGAACTGATTTTCTGTTAGCTTATTTTCTCATTTTTGACTGATATAATTTGAGCCCCTTGTAAAGTAATATATATTTAACCTTCAGTGGCTTAAGATGCTGTGTGCTGCTTTCTTGCTGACGTGGAGTAGGTGTGCACATCTCCATGTTGAGAAGGGCTTACTACTTTTATTTAGCACATTTTCATTTGTAAATAACATTATGGTAATGAGGTAACCACTTAAGGATTGTTTAGAAACAGGAATTATGAGGGTACAGTATGTTTGATGGTATTGGTAGTTACTTTTGGATGAGAATACCTTTTTTTTTTTTAAGATAACTTTGAAAACACTGACAAGATACTCATTGACAAGAAACGGAGCCTATTGTGTCTTTTTCCAGTGTAAAGCTCTATAAAAAATATTTATATTTGTTTTCCATCTGGAAATTTCCAATGTCTGGTGTCATATACCATAAGCAGACACAGTTTTTTTCTGAAACAATTTTAGGTGGAAATGCTTTAGGTTGTCAGTGCAGCCACCTGAAGTTGCAGCTGCAATCTTGCACGTGCTGTCACCTGGTATTGCCACTTTAATGATTCTTACAAATCCTCTGGAAAATGGTCCCCAGAAATTTAGGAATTCTTCCTTTTATGGACAAAAAAACCCTCCCCTCTCTCCCCCAAATAACAATAATTAAAAAAATCCAATTAAATATTTTTAAAGAAGTAATAACATGTTGAAATGATTGGGAGAACTTTTAAAATATGAATTGTAGTCCTAATATGTGGAATGATTTTTTTTTAGCAGTTTTTTTAGATGACTTAAAACTGAGCAACAATTAACATATTCTAAGGTATTTAAGTGTAAGAACAAGTTTTTAACTTTTAATTTGCTGCAAGCTTCTTAGGGTTTTACATGTAGATTTGTAATAGAAAGGTAATACATAATTTATTTTACTGTGCTAAATATATATTGAATTGTATTTCTGAATATGTATTTCTTTTACCTAGGTCATCACAAATTTAGTGAAAATGTTGAAATCTAGAGATACAAGGAGAAACTTTTGCCCACCAAATCACTGGCTGTCAGAACAGGAAAACATAAAAGCAGATAAGGTAAAAGTAATATTCTTTCTCATGTAGACTTAGAGGTGCTGAAGCTTAAATAGTAAATTGTTTGATTTGTGACAATATCTACCTTTGATATGAAGTTTACATTTATAATAAGATGTTAAAGTTACACCTATCAATAAACTTTTAGATTAAATCACATAACATATCCAGAAAGTGTTCTACTTTGCAACAGTGTAGCTCTTCTCTGGTTATAGTAAAAGAGAATGAAAAACACACTGGTTTTACATGTTATAGTGCCTTATTTTCTAATTACTTTGAGCACTCATAATAATATTACTGTTGGACTTCACAGTTAATGTACGTAGTTAGTAAATAATTAGACAGTGTTTAACTATAAAATGCTTTTAATAAAACTTTTAATAATTTTTAATAAATTTAAATAAATTAGGTTACCCAGCTGTATGTGCCATCTGCTAGACATGTCTGGAGGGTCAGAAGAATGGGAAGAATAGGACCTTTGCAGTCTACCTTGGATGGTAAGATAGTGTCTCTGCAGTTTTTGTTTTATGATGTAAAAATAATTCTCTGCCTTATGACCTTATTTGAAATCTACTTTTTTAGAGTACAGTTGAATAGTTTCTTTCAAAGCCCTAAATAAAGCAGTCTTTTGTAATTTTGTGCTCCGTTATTTTAAAAAAAAAAACACATTGTATGCTTAATATCTGTGTGTATGTGTGCATGCTGACTTTAATGTCTCCTTGTGGGAGAAAAGCAAGGCAGTACTGCACAACTTGCCCCAGAACTGAAAGAAGTGAAATAATGAGGTGTACAAATGATATGTACTAAAACTATATATATGAATATATGTAAAATATAGTTGCATAAGATGCATAAATGCTTAAAGTTGCATAATTTATAAAATACTGAGGTTTTAATTTCACAGTACGTTGTGAGGAAACTTTGTTATTATATACTAAGTAGTAATAAACAAGCTTATAAGTAATTTTATATGCATATATTTTATTAATATTGTCCCTAATAATTTAAGGCAGAAACTAATCCCCAAGTGTACACCAGTTCACTGCTAGTTTGCTTTCTTGTGTAGATAGTCCAATTCTTCCTGCTTTTCAGACCTCTGCATCTTCAGGGATTAGAATTTTACCTTTCTTATTTTACCTAAGTAAAATAATCATCAAAACACTTATCCCTGTGAAAGAACTAATTAATCTATGAGAGTTGATGCTGTCTTTTAAGATGTACTTTGAGTATCTCAGATCTACTGAATCTGCTGAGATTGAATAGGTTTTGCACATAAGATCGAGTCTGCTGGAGTTGTTTTAATGATAACTGTTATTTATATAGCTGTGATGGTGTAAGATTGGACAGTGAAGTGGACTGGTCAGTGAAGTGGATTGAGGACTGGCTGGATGACAGAGCCTAGAGGGTGGTAATAAATGGGACTGAGTCTGGGTGGAGGGCAGTGGCCAGTGGTGTCCCACAGGGGTCAATACTGGGCCCGGTGCTCTTCAACTTGTTCATCAGTGACTTGGATAAGGGTGTTGGGTGCACCCTTAGCAAGTTTGCAGATGATACCAAACTGGGAGGAGTGGCTGACACTCCCGAGGCCTCTGCTGCTATTCAGAGGGACCTAGACAGGATGGAGAGTTGGCCAGAGAGGAATCTTACGAGGTTCAGAAAGAACAAGTGCAGGGTCCTGCACCTGGGGAGGAATAACGCAAGGCACCAGGACAGATTAGGGATTGACCTACCGGAAAGCAGTTCCATGGAGAGGGATTTGGGAGTCCTGTTTGATAACAAGTTAACCATGAGGCAGCAATGTGCCCTTTTGGCCAAGAAGGCCAGTGGGATCGTGACCTGTATTAGGAGGATAGCCCAGCAGGTCAAGGGAGGGGATCTTCCCCCTCTCCTCAGCTGTGGTGAGGCCGCACCTCGAGTATTGGGGGCAGTTCTGGACTCCCCAGGGCAAGAGGGACATTGAGCTTCTGGAAGGTCCAGCAGAGAGCCAGGAAGCTGATTAACTGGAGCATCTATCGTATGAGGAAAGACTGTGTGAGCTGGGCCTGTTTAGTCTGGAGAAAAGAAGGCTGAGAGGAGATTTGATTAACATGTTCAAGTACCTGAGGGGAGAATGTAGGGAGGATGGGGCCAGACACTTCTCTGTGGTGGCCAGTGACAGAACGAGGGGCAATGGGTGTAAGTTGAAACATAGGAAGTTCCATCTCCGTGTGAGGAAGAACATCTTTGCTGTGAGGGTGCCAGAGCCCTGGCACAGGCTGCCCAGAGAGGCAGATCTCCTTCTCTGGAGCTCTTCCAAACCTGCCTGGATGCCATCCTGTGCCACATTCTCTGGGTGTCCCTGCTGGAAAAGGGGGGTTAGACTAGATGGTCTCTGGAGGTCCCTTCCAACCTCAACCATTTTGTGAATCTGTAATTACTGGTCTGTTCAGCAGGTAATGACATGTTGCTCTGGGGTAAGTACTACTTAGAATTTTGAAGCAACCTTTTTTCAGTTTATTTTATCTGTGGAAATTGCCTATTTGGAGTTACTGAGAGAGTGAAATCTTGAAAACAAGTTTCAAGAAGTTTTAGCAAAAGAATGAGAACTTGGGCTATTTGAAGTGTCAGACACCTATTGGTTTGCACCCTCTGTCTCTTGAAGGGGCCCGTGGCAGTAACTGTCGTTCCTTGCTTTGACCTCGCTGCCTTGTAGCTGCTTTCTTGTTTTGCTGTCCTGCATCAACAGCTCCCCACGATCAGACCTGTTGCACGTTTCATCACTCCTAGCTTCTCCTTGCACTGCTAGTCTGCCGGTCCCCTGCCTTTCATACACACAGGATCCTCAGCACTCTCCTTGCCTCCCTTTCCATAACAGCACCAATTCTCTCTTCCATGTCGTTCTACATCAACCTTTTGGCTGGCAGACAAGCTGACACACTGAACAGAGCAGATGAGAGCTGAGCTTTCCTTACTGCTTCTGTCATCCAGCCACTAAAGGAATTTCCTCTACCCACTTGCAAATGTTCAGAGAACTTAGTATTTCTGAAACTCCTCTTCCTCTGTCAGTGTTAAAATTCAGTTGGTTGCCCCAAATGCGTGTTGGAGGGGAGATGGGGAGGAAGAGTGACACAGCGTGTTCATATAAACCTCATTCCCTCAAGAAATGAAGCTTTAAAAAAAAAAAAAAAAAAAAAAAAAAAAAAAAGGCAGTCGTAGTGACTGCATGAAAAAAAGCCTGTAACAACGTGCACATGCACATGACTTGTTAAACCCTCTTGACTCCATGTGGGTTAAAGCCAGTTAATGTGAAAGTCCTGTTGAATCACATATGCTCACGTTTATTTGTGCTTTCTCATTTACTTAAACAGCAGACTCTAAATGCCCTCTGGACTGATGACTCCATCCCATATTTCTCTTTAAGGAAAGAAGCTGTGATGGAGAAATGCAGATAAAATTGACTAATTGGCTGGAATAATTGAACTGTTGAAGTCGTGTACTAGTTTACCTTTGCTGTACATGCACTTTTTATTTAAAATGCTTTTAACCCTTAGCTTAATAGGTAACATACATCGACTTTAATTAAAAACGTTTACTAAGTAAACTAAGGGTGATCACAGATAACTATTTATCAGAAATCCCTAAGGCTTGCAATGTTGAAATTGGCCCCAAATGAGTGTGCATCAAGTATAGTGATACATTAGGTCATGTCACGTTAAATTGCTGCTTAAAACATTCCTTTTTCAAGTGCTGCGAGGAATTAAAAATTCAGAACCATTGAATAATGAACACTGAAGTGATGCCCAGCTGCAGGAGGGCAGCAAGACCCTATTCTCCCCAGATAGACGCACAAGGGAAAACTGAAGCGGTCTACGTTTTTGGACTAAGAAGTGACATTTATTTAGTCACTAAGTGGCAGTTACTTATTTTCTATAATACTTTCTATAAACAGTCTAGGTTCTGCGTGTGCAGGTGGGTTGGACTAGATGACCTCTAGAGGTCCCTTCCAACCTTAGGCATTCTGTGATTCTGTGAGCTTCCCCTCCACCTCCCGTAAAGGATGTTTATTAAATACAAGAATGAAATAATGAAACACATTTTTTTTTTCTTTGAGCTAGGTGGACCTTTAGACACAGTATCTAGTAAGTGAGCAATACCAGTGCTGCAGTTAATAAATTTACAATCAGATCCATGCTCAGCAACTGTGTATCTTCCTATTTAGTTAGAGCAGGATTCTGACTTCTACTGCACATTATCCAGGAGTGAATTGTTTCTTAAGAACTTCCTTTGGCCTATGTATAGGAGTGTCCAAACGGGCTGCATGGTGGCTTGGGAACTGGACTCTGTGGCTTCCTGAACATTTTTCTAATGCTCTTTTTTTTTCTCTTGCTTGCTCAAGTTACATAATTTCTTGATGTTCTTTTCACTATTTATATAGCAACGAAAATTTAATATCATCACTAGATCCCTACTGTTGGGGGACAAAACTCATTGAAAGGAATGTTATCTTTCTGTTGAGTTCATTAGATTTAGCTTGCTTTGGGGCCTAGACTCAAAAAGGTGAATAAAAGTAGATTACTTGATTGAAAGCACTTTTAAATTATTGTGATTATTGGGATGAGGATATTGTGTATTCTTATGGTGAAGATCATAGTTATTCACCGCATTTTAATTGTCTTATATCATGTAATTTTTCTTAAAAAAAATAAGATTTCAATCACAGTAAATTAACTTTTTTCTTCTGAAGAAGACTGAAATGCAGGGGTACCTGCTTTTACACGTATTTTGTTTTCAGTATGTTTTTGATGCTTGCATTTCAGTTTACCTGTTAGAAGGTAATGTTTAAAGGAAATGTCTTAAGTCTTAGTAACTATATTAATGAATGTATTTTCATACGAAGTAAACTGAATCAATTGAATAAATTGGAAAAAAAAGTTTCTTGTTACAGAATAAACTATTTAAAAACAAACTGTTCTTTCCAAAAATTTTTAAATTCTTTTTTTCTATTTTAAGTGGGTTTGGAACCAGCGCCTCTTTCTGTGTCTGAAGAACGGCAACTTGCAATTCTGACAGAGCTACCTTTCGTAGTTCCTTTTGAAGAAAGAGTAAAGGTATCTAATTTCTAATTTAATGTGCACTTGGTTTTTATTTTTTTTAATTTTTGAGCTTTTCTGTCATCTGTAAGTGTAAAAAGAGCACTTAGCTAAGTAGAAATCAGGGAACTTCTCCCAGTGTTTGCATGGTGACTTCAGTGAAGAACATCCTAAGATTACTTTTTTTATTTTACTGTTTATGTTTCTGTATTCATAGTAAGTAAACTAAAATTAGAAATATATATTTCATGATAAAATTGCCCGAGAGTGGTACCTGTATGCAGTGAACTCCAGTTCTAATTCAGTGATTGCACCCTTCTCTGATAAGCAGAGCACTAACTAGTTGTGTGCCCATAAGAAACACATGGCCAGGTCAATATTGAGACTTCTTGTGCAGTGGGTGGGTTTACTCAGAATGTGATGATGGAAATCCCTTTGGAGAAAATAGCACCTTGGGAATTAAATAGAGTAGATAATTTATAACTTGCAAAATTCTTGTATTGTTTGATTTGCTTTTGAATGTTTCCTAGGTTTTAAGTGTAAGATTGTTGGGTCCATTTGCTGTTCCCATTTGCATCATGTATTTTTTTTTAAAGCTACTATTTTGCTACCCAAAAAGAATTGCAGACTACTTTGTTGTCAGCAGTATCAGTTCATTGAAAGCTACTCCCTGAATCGTCTTGGAGTAGTTAAGTTACTCTTGTAACTCCATCAAGATGATGAGAAATACTTCCACAGGCGAAGTAAGTCAGTATTTGCCAAAAAGATGATGACAAATTTGGTAGAAAAGGATTCTTTCAGGCCTCCAAAAAACCATCTCAGTAGTATATGTATTGAAGTAGGAGTACAGCCAGATAGTTGGAAGTGACCTCAAGCAGGGGTCTGTATGTGACAATTCGATCACTGTCTGCGGCCTCTGCACTTCTTAAAGCTATGTCAAGATGTACATATTTTCGATGGAATTCATAGGCTGTCCTTTTATTATATCACAAAAACCCCAAATTGGCTTCTCCTTTTGAAGGTTAACATACTTTAAATCAAATAAATAGATGAGAATTAGGAGAGAAGGGAAAAACTGCAGTCAAATATGATAGCCCTGGTCCACTTCAAAGAGGAGTTCCTCTTATTACATTGGTTTTTTTTTTTTGGACCCAATAGGTCTTTTTGTGTATTAGTGGGACAAGAATGATTTTAGAATCTTCTGCTTCTTTTAAAACTGCTACAAATCAGTTCTCAATGAAGGAAGAAAATACCTTATCATGTAATGTACTGTAGTGCTAGCGTGGAGGTTTCCTCTCTGTGCTCAGAGTTCTCATGCAGTTTCTTCCCTGTGTTTTGCAATACCCTGCACTTCAGAACTCAATGTCAGAGTGAGGAAACTGGAATGATTGACACTATGTCTGTCTGTCTCCTCTTTCTGTGGATAGAACAGGGGATATCTCAGCATGAATGAGTTTTAGCATGTCTGCTCCCTCCTCCTCCCTGGAATGTGGCTCTGTGTTAGATCCCTGCAGCTTTGTGGCAGAGAGAAGTCACTTGAAAGTGGATTCCCAGAATCAAGCCTCAAAAGATAGTAATGCCGATGAATAACTGTTTATTTCACTGAATATTTAGATGTGTACAATGACCTATTTTCTCCTTCCAATCATTTTTATCAGATTTTTCAAAGATTGATCTATGCTGATAAACAGGAAGTTCAAGGAGATGGTCCATTTCTGGATGGAATTAATGTCACTATCAGAAGAAATTATATTTATGAAGATGCTTATGATAAGCTTTCTCCAGAAAATGGTAGGTTTACAATGAATTTATAACATTCTCAATCATTCTTACAGATCTGTATTGTTACAGATGACAGATTTGTCATTTCTTCAATTCATGTAAGGTAATTCTCATCCAGATGCTCATTATTGTAGTTTTATTCTCTTTAACATATCTTTCCTTAGCTCAGACTAATGTTTCATGAGACTTCTTCACAGTTACTTGTCCAATTAGCCATATTCTATGAATTCATCCATCCAGTTCATTAGATACTATCTTTGGTAATCAGGATCAGGAGATGCTGTGTGTGGGCTAGGTATTTTTGCTAGGTACGGCATGACTGATTTGGGTCATCCAGTGCCCTGTATTCCACTGCACAGGTGTATATCACACCTCAGGACGGAATTGTGCAAGAACAACTGCTCCAGAAATAAAAATCTTTGCTTATAGATATATAAAAATAATATTGGCCACGTACTTGGCCATACTTTAGTAACTGAGTCTCACCTTCTGTCCCACATAAGTTCCCTCTTAGAGAACAGCCTAACTTGGAGGAAGTCGTTGGTGTTGGTTTGTATAGAATTACTGGAGCTCGTACCTCTCCTCCTTTAGCTTTGCTCTGAGACAAGTACAGATAGTATTTTATTTATAAATGGGATTTCTTTCATTTAATATTTATGCTTAAAACCTGAATCTCTAAAAGAGATAACCTGAAAGAGATGTGGACTAATTTGTCCATAATTTTAGATTAAGTACAAAGAATAAGCAAATACTTGTAATTTGTGGTAAGTTTTAAAGTCTAAATAGGAAGATATCAGTGAATAATCATCCCAATGCTGTATGTGCTATTGACAGTATAGTCTCTTTCCTAGAGGTAAAGAATATTTTTGTTGTATATAAATTTAGTCTGACTTGCTAACTGGTTTGCTCAAAATAGATGAGTTGGAATAGAAAGCACAGAAAACATGAGCCAGCTCTCCCCTATCACTCCCAATAGATGAATATGACTGGAATTGGGAAGCTGTAGATTATAAACTCCTAAATGATGCAGTGTCAAGTAAGAGGCAAATTAGCTCAATATGTAATGAGGTGGTTAATAATATTAGCTTTAAATGGGAAACACGTTTTGATACTGTGAAGCAGTCCGTGTAATTACTGTAGTTTATTGAAACTATGAAGGCGGTTTTAAAACACAAGTTTCTTAACCTACTGTTTGATGATCTCGGCATTGGCATGTAATTCACTTTTTTTTTTTTTTTTAACCAAGTTTACAGAAAGTGCTAAATTGGGGGAAAGAGTCAATATGCTAGAAGGCCAGGTTTCTGTTCAGAGGGACCCCATAGAGCAATGAAAAGGATTTACAAAAACTTCATGAAGTTTAAAGAAAACAAAAGCAAAATCCTATACCTGGGATGGATTTACACTGTGAAGCAATATGGGCTTTACCCTAACTAGCTTAGAGGGGTATTTGGTCACGGAGGACCTGGGGTTTACAGTGAACAACAAACTGAACAAGAGGCAGGAGTGCTCCCTTGGTGAGATAAAAGCTCACAGCATAACACATTAGAGCAGAGCCAGCAGGTTCAGGGAGGTGATTTTTTTTCTTATTTCTGTCTTTCTACTCTGTTTTTTTGAGGACTCTTACTGCAAGACCTATTGTACAAAGTACATTCCACATACTGAATAATGAAACTCTCCAAACTCGAGCTAGAAATATATTTTTGCAAAATTGCTAATTAATACTTCCACTTCTAATAGAAAAATATTGCATTATACATTTGAATATGTAGCTACATGTGTCTTTTATCTAAAGAAGGTTCACAGTGATAGTTGTATATCTTTCACTCTTTTTTTCTGCAGAACCAGACCTAAAAAAGCGCATTCGTGTTCACTTACTTAATGCACATGGCCTTGATGAAGCTGGCATTGATGGTGGTGGAATTTTCAGAGAGTTTCTGAATGAATTGCTTAAATCGGGATTTAACCCGAACCAGGGCTTCTTTAAGACCACCAATGAGGGACTTCTCTATCCTAATCCTGCTGCACAGATGCTTGTTGGAGATTCCTACGCCCGACATTACTATTTTCTTGGGAGAATGCTCGGAAAGGTAAAAACACTATTGTATGAAATATACAGCTATAGAATTTGTTCGGTAGTGCTGATTCTTTCCTTTTTTAAATTTTTTTTTTAGTTTTTTTATTTTTATTTTTTTTAGATAGAGTTAGGTGGAAAACATGATCATTTCTCTGCATTCGAGGAAAAACTTTTAGGTGTGGGATCTGAGCATTATATCTCTATATTATGCAAACTTTTGGTTCATTTTAATAAATTACATGTTTATTAATACTCAAAGGATAAGGACACTTTGGGACCTTTAACTACCAGTTGAGCGAAATGTATACATGTCTGTTTTGTGCTTATCCTCTTACCTAAAGTTAATTTAATTGATGCCGATGGAATTAGTCTGTGTGTGGTTATTTTTAATGTAGAGCCTTCTGGAGTTTGACTTCAATTATAATTTCATCTTTTTGAATATATAAAATTAATATTTGCAGAAACAAACAATTTCCATTTGTCATGAGGTTATTGCTAACACTGCTAACTGTGATCATTTACCATATATATGAGCCGTATGCAAATTGACTTTCACTAATTCTGTTCGGTTTATCATATATTTTGCATATTTATTGAATTTGAGTGCTTGGTATTTTGCTTCTGAGGCGACTTGAAGACTAATACACTAATAATTGAGCTAGATGGAAAGTAAAAAAATATCCTATAACATTCATTATGTTTGTTTTGCTTTTATGGCAGCTTTAGTACTGAGGGTGTTTCTTTCTAAGCCCTTGAAATATTTTTTGGGTAGTAATATAGAAATTTAGTTACAACACAGGTTGTATTTCAGAAAATGTATTGCTTGCTACTTCACTATCTAAAAGTGAAGGTATTTAATATGCCAGAATCACATTTTAACTTCTGAAATATTTTTGAGCCTAAAATCCTGTTGATTCATGATGAAATATAGCATAGAGTTGGGCATCCCTCTTTTAATCTAGCTGCAAACAGTGTAAGAGGATGTTGTTGACAAAGTTGAGCTGCTGAAGCAGCTCACTGCCCTTTCAAATTGCCAGTGGGTCGATTTAGATTAAATTGCCGCTTCGTAGGCAACTTCAGTGCTGCCCTCCCAGCTATTGCAACCTTCAGACTTGGGAAATGATGAAAACTTCGAATCGTCCATTTCAATGAAATCATCTTTGAAGGATGTGAATGCTCTTAATGGGAAGTGGATTCAGTGCTCATAACGTTTAGGGAAGCTCATAACTCTGACCACTGTTATAGGTTCAAGGCTTCATTTCCTTTCCGCATCTATAGACTTTGGAGGTTACTCCATTCCAACACGGGCTAGTGTTTGGCTAAGAATGAGCCAGGACTAAGTTGTTTGAGGAGGGTTTGAAACATTTTCAATGAAAGATTGTGGTTCAGAATCCCTCTGTCAAAACAGCACCTTGTCTTTTACAACTGGGCTTCAATGGCATTGTAAAAACAGAAGTGGCAAATCATGTTTTATCCCTCCTACAAGTGCAGTTTGATTTTTGCCTTTTGAAAATCAGAGGGTCTATTATTTAACGCTTTGAAAGCATAAATTGTTTTTGTATTTGCAGTATGTTTACATAAGGAATGAATTGACTGTGTTTTTTAATAATTACTTCTGCCCAGGTGCACAGACACCTTTTTACTGGTGTATTTAGAGAGCTGGTGAATTAAACAGAAAGATAAGGCACGCCTGCACTGTTCAGAACCTGCTGGTATTGTGGTCTTGGTCGAGTTATCAAATATGCGCTCACCCATTTCCCAAAATGTGTCCATTTTGTGCCTTGCTTGGGATTATTTGGGAGCAGTGGTACATTATTAAAAGCCCCTTTGTAAACAGAATAGATCTAATGCAGAGGAAGCAATCAGGCATCCACAGCAATTCCTTATTTGTGGAAACCAGAATATAAAGAGTGTGGCCACCCCAAACTCTCGCTTAAGAAGCTTCAGTCTTATCAGAAAACAAATACATTAAAATATAATAATTTACATAAATTCTCTGTCTCCTGGTAACCATTTCATACTAGTATCTAAATGCATTTCACACTAGTATCTACATGCATTTCACTTACAGTACCTTAGATTTATAGCTAATTGATTTTTTTTTTTTTTTTCCCCCTCATCAGGAAGTTCTTAAAAGCTTGAAATCTTTTATGTGAGTTGATAGGCAAAGAAAAAGAATTATCTAACAGTTTAAAACTTGTCTTTTAAAAATCACCTATCTAAAAATTATTTTCACAATAGATAAATCACTAACTTCTTAGGTTGTATTTTTATACAATATTTTATAGATTTCAGATTTTTCACAAATTTTATGGTTGTCCCTGCAACTTTTAGTGATTCCTGAGCGAGCAAAGGTCTTATAGAAATAATACTATGAGATATGTAATTGCCTATATTGTCTGAAACCATTCTTAGAAAAAAGAGCAGAAATGAGTTTGCTTGAACCAACAGCTACTCAAACACTTCCAAAGTTTACATTTCCCAACTTTCAATTGCTTTACCCTCTAATGTAAATATTATTTTAACACTGGTGCCTTTTAAGCAATTTCCTGTCTCTCTCTTGAAAGTAAAAGCCTCGCTTATGGGGTGCACCCCGGGTAGCAGCCTCCTGCCCCTGGAAGGGTTGAAATGTCGACCACTGTAAGCAGGAGGGACTCCTTGAGGAGGCTTCCTGCAGAGCTGATGGGTCCATGTGCTGCCAGGGCTACTCAGACGGGGCTGTTTGGAGCCCACATCCTCTTAACCTTCCGCGTGGGCTGGAAAAGACTTATAGGTAGGAAGGACTGTGGAGGAAGCCCCTGGTTTGCATTTCCTACTCTCGCCGTGTGGTGGTTCTGTCCGTGCTCACACCTTTCCACACGCAGAACAAATCCCGCTGTGGATTTGGCAGCACAGTGAGGTGGCTCTCTAGAAGCTAAAAGTTGTTACTGGAGATGACAGCCAAAGCCCTGAGACCTGAATACTAAGAGGGGAGGCTTGGGAATAATGCCTGGGAGTCCTAAAAAATGAGTTTAAAGTTTCTGCTGTAAACCTGGAAAGAGTGAAACGTTAGTTAACAGCTTCAACGTGGTCAGAATAGATCTTACTGATGATTTGTCACTCCATGTTACCAACTAGAGAGCCGAGGAAGAACCGGTACAGAAGTAGTGAGCAGTAAAACCATGGCAGGTAGCAGTGCTCAGAGCTAAACGTAGGCTCATGTACTGTGTTACCCTTCTCCACTTCTGGCTTAGTTTACATTTATTCAGTGGCTTCTTCAGTGTGACAGACTTTATGAAAGTGCATTCATAGCATTTGAAATGGTTAGATATTAAGCAAGTAATTCTTAGGGTAACTTGTTTACATTTTATGAGGTTTCAGCATTAGTTTAGAAATTTAGCATAGTCCATAGAAAAATTAGAATGAACTTTTTAGTGTTTTCCTCTACTTCTTTCTAAATGTAAACCTGTTGGTTCTTCCATTCATGGTATTTTGCAGTGACTCCCTTTGCACCTTTCACAAAGTGTTTGACGTTTCCTGATATTTGGGGTTTTTTGCTTGAGAATGCTGAGCAACTTTGGTGATGCTGAATGCAGCCATCTCCATTTCTCTTGATTCTAGCGTGTTGAGGAGCACTAGTGAGTCCTACATTCAGGTTACTGAAAATCATAAATATTATGTTTGAAAACAAGTGTTTTTCTTAAAAGTCTTTGGAAATCACTTAAGATTTTGTGAGATTTTACTTTTTTGTGTCTTAAGTAGTTGAGAAGTGATAGTAAAGAGTGGGAGTTTGGTTGGTTGTGAGTTTTTGTTTTGTTTTGGTTCTGGTGGTTGTTTTGACCTGCATCTTTCCTTTGTGGAACCAAATAAAGCAAGAACTGAAAAGAAATAATGTGTTTATTTTAAATTTTAACTAACTAGGTTTAGTCTCTGAACATTAATATTTCATGTAATTTAGGCATTCAGTAATTTGTGTGGCCTTGAGGATATTTATAGATTCAAGTTACTGATTTGTAAATGATTTGTGGTAGGTAGCTATACTGATTTCAGCACAGTACACATCAAAGAATGTTCTTAAACTTACATGTTTGAAAAGTGTTATGTATCTTTAGATAAAATTAAACATTAGCCAGGTAATATTAGATCAAATAGAATGCAAATTACCCTCATAGTGGAAGTGGGACCTATTAGCTATTGATTAGATTATTTTTCTATAATTTGGAGGGTATGCCTTGTGGTTATAGTTTATAACTTTGAATAGAGCTATGATAGATTAGCTCATTTGTTGGGTAAGATATTATTCATGACTAGAAGGTACAATTCTAAGATTATCAGTGTCTACAGTAAACTAAAATGGCTCTTAATTGCCTGTGGCCTTATCTAAAACGTATTGAAATCAGTGGGAGCCTTTTCAGAGCAGGACCTGATGAGGTTACTGAACTCTTAAATCATTAATAAGCTGCATATAGTGAGTTGACACCTTCAAGCAAATATTTCTAGTACTGTATCTATATATCCTTTTTTTTTTTTTTGCACTTGGACACAGAGAGAAGAAGACAAGAAAACTCAGCAGAATGAACAACTAGGTTTTGTATACTTGAATGTTCAGTAGGATGGTGCATCAGCCATTGCACTGCTGATCCTCCATTTCTCTGACTGTTTAAGGTTTTTTGTTTTTCTCTCTGATTTTTAGGGTACCCTTCCCCTTTGCTTATTGTCCATTTAATTAAGATCTTCTTTGGCTTGGCTTTAATCAGTACTCAGTAATTGATTTGTGCTGCAGCCACCATTGATACTACTAGTTCCTAGAAAGGTAGGTATGGAATTAGTAACACTGATTAAAAAAAAAAAAAAAAAAGGTAATTTTTATAAACTTCTGTTTTGTCACTTTCAGTTGCATTATAAGGGGTTTTACAGACTTTGCATTTTGTTGAAATTCAAGTTAGCTGGTGATTTCTGTCTGAAAATTCTGAATCATCTGAAATGGTCCAAGTAGAAATTTATCACATCAAGTTACATGGTCTTTTAATTATGCACTTAAAAAATACATTACTGCAATAATGTGAGGGAGAAATTTATCCTTTATAGAAATTATTGCCTTGTTTAGGAACATGAATATAAACTAGTTTGAATCCATCTTCTGACATGGTTGCAGAGATGACAATTGCTTTGTATAGCGGTTCATTTAACATAACCAATTATCCTTTGATTACGAATAGCTGTGTTAGTACTTACCTTGCAAGTGTGTGTCTAGCACTAAAAGACTACTGAAATGCAGTGTTTTAACTCTAAATCTTTAGGAAGGAAAAGTGTGTATTGATTGATTGTGATATTTATTGGGTCATAATGTATTTAAATTTTCTTTAATGCATATGTTAGTGATTGTTTACTGTGATGAAGTGCATAGAGGTCTCTGCACGGAGTTGTGCGTGGAAAGAATTACCTCATGTCAGTGGTCACTCCTCAATTAAAAGTTCCATTAGCAGATGATTCCTGCTGCTGGTTTGTGTACTGATTACGTTTTATTGCCTCTAAATCAGGGTCCTGGACAGGGAATAAATAAACAGTTAGAGCGTGTGGTAATGGTAGCCTGGTCTTTTTTCACAGTAAAGAACACCATCGTCCGTTTAATTCAATTAAGTTTAGAATATTTTTACTGAGATTTTGTATTGTGTTTTGAAGCTCTCTGAAAATGACTATTCTTGCTGCTACTGAAATTTAGATTTATCTTGGAAGCGTATCCAGAGGTTAGTTTCATAGAAGTTAACATTTCAGTGTTTTAGAAGATGAGAAGATGAAGGTATCTCATCTCTCACTTCTTATTAAATGATGATTAAATTTGAAACAATAAAATCTATTAGCCCTTTACTGGAATACAGTAGTGAATGATAACTATCAGTTATTTAGGGTGTCCACAGGTACCTGTAACCTTCTCTCCTCTCCCACTCCTGTCTTTCCCAGATGACACTGATAGGAGTTTATAACATATATACAGGATATATTATAAGCATAGCTGCTCCTGCTAAAAGTCTTGAGGAAGAAAACTGAGATGATGATGATGTCTGCAAATACCAAAAATTTATTAAGCTCTTTATTAACAAAAATCTTTGTAATAAAAGCTCAGAATAGAAGTAATTTTACAATAAAAATACTTAAATGACTTTCCATTTTTAAATTTAAAAAAAAACTCGAGATTGTTATACTTGAAGTGAGTGCAGCAGTGTTTTGGGAAATGCATCGCCTGTATTTCTGTGGCTGGGAGCTCACTCAGGTGGTGCCAGTCCCGAGTGTTCCTGTAGGCTGTGGCGCTTCTGGCAGCGGCTCAGTCACTGCGGCTGGGCTTGCTGACCTGCAGAGTGACCAGTGGACATGAAACCAAAATCAGCACCGATTTCCAAACGGCTTTCATTGGTTCTGAAAAAAAATCACTGTCTAAAGCCGAGGACACCAGCACTGCTGCAGAGATGTTAATGACGCGGAGATTTGGCCTCCAGAGCTGAGGAACAGGGACCTCAATCTACCTAACAGTGGGTGTAGTGCATTGACAGCTGTTGTTAGTTGTATTTTATCACATTGATAGTAGAAACAATGTCACATTATTTTTGTTCACCTTAAAGCATATTATTATCAATCAGAAATTGTTTTATCGTATGATTACTAAACAATAGCTTTAAAAAATGAATCAAAGGTGTGAATAATTGTTAATTTTAGTGTAACACATATATTTTGTTTTCATTAATTAGGCCAGAAAGGGTTTTGCTGGTCTCAAGAGGGGTTTGAGTGTGATGAGATATATCTAGAATATAAATAATAAGGTAGAAGGAAGTGCTAATGGTTTTGCTATTTTTCTATCATTTTTATTAATGGTTCTGTACAGCTTGGAAGATCTATTGCACTCTGTAAGTGCTAAGTATTATTTAATAGTAACTATTTAAAATGACTGAGATAGAAGGGGTTATGCTCTTGGGTCATGAGGGCTGATTAGGGAAATAACTGAATTTAAGTTTAATCATTGAATGCTTCAAGCTGCAAGTTCCCTGTCTTTCTGGGAGGTTGGTGGGTTGCTGTTACTCGTGGCCTGCATAGGAGGAGGGGGGTGGGCAGAGGTCCCGAGGCTCCATTAAGGTGATTTGTTGGTGCTTTTCATTTTTGTTTTGTTTTGTTTTCCATCTAAGCAATAGAAACCAGAAATGGAATCTCATACCTGGACACTACTGCTCTTTCAAGACTTCCTATCTAATTTTTTCTTCCTTTATGCAAGTTATAGTTTACAGGATAGAGACAATGAAGTCAATTGAAGGAGTAGCTAGATAGGGAAGTGGGGAACACAAACTGTTAAAATTTGCCCTAATGGAAACTTGCCAAAGGACTAGAGCACTTGGAATCGGAGCGGAGTTTATTTTTAATGTAGGTGTTGCAATATATGTGGTCACCACTTGAGCTCAGCAAGGGCTTGGTGAACAGGAACCCTAGGTCTGCTGTCCAGCAAAGAGGTCTCTTCCCTCAAAGAACCTTCAGCTATTAATATATTAATAGAAAAGCTTGTTTGGCTTGGTTTCCAAAAAATACATTGTTTTTAATATGGGGATCACTTAACTAGAAGTAATAGTAGTAATTAAAGTTATTCTCAAGTTGCCCAATCTAGTTAGTTTAAAAATGCTTTATATAGTTTTTAGATGAAGTTGTAAATGTTCACTTTGGAACTACCTGAAGATTAATAGTGATGCATTTGAAAAGCATTATTTTTTTATTGATTCTTAATGTAGTAAATTACTGAAGTTATTTGGCAGCAAACAGAAATAGCCAGTGATGTTGCTCGCATTTATTTTCCTGATAGCGTCACAATTTGCATTAATTGCATTGCAGCTGCACTCACTTATATTAAAAAGCTTCTACTATAATTAATCCTTTTTATTTCAAATCATTTTGGCACAATTTCTAGCAATAAACACTCATAAAAGACAGACAGTTGAAAAATAACATACAAGTTTCTTCAATATACCTATTGGTGCTTTTTCTTGACATGGAATTATTGATAGGCTTCTGGGATCAAGTGTTACAAGTGGCGAAGACTTAAGACTGGTATGAAAAATGCTAAGTGGATTATTTTGCATAAAAAATAGACAGGTTTTGAATTTGTGTAATTAACCTGTGTTTAGAAAATACCTTGATTTATGTCTACATTTGTATTTCAGTTGCATACATTATGGAAATTTAATTTATAATCCATTTAGCTGATGTGATCATAGTTTTTAGTGCTATCATTTATTAGTCCTTGTATATTAAATGCTCTAAAGGCTTAAACCTGCCTTGTGTAAAAAATTGCACCTCTGCATTTACATTTTATGAGTCATAGATGGAATTCCATTTTAAATTCGAGTAGCTTTGATATATTTAAGGAATTACAATGGCTTTATTGTTACTAATGCAGGAACAGCAAACACTGACCTTATACATAGAAAATTAATGATTTATCCCTCTAGTTTGCTTTTAAAGTCAACTATACAAATGAGGATTTTGACTTCTACACCTTGAATAAATCATATAGCTCTAAATATAATGCGTCCTTTGGCTTTGAACGTATTATTCTCAATTCTTTCTGCAAGGTCTAACTCACCTCATAGAAATGTTCTTTCGCTAGTTTAAGAAATTGTATATGTTTCTCTTAACACCTGTGTTGGAATAAAATGGAGTGATTGCCACTACATTTGTTTTGGGGGCTTTTTGCTTTTTTTTGCTCTTTCTACTTTCTTTTCTGGTTCTTGCAGGAGACTGTAGAGAAATAAGTAAGGCCGATATACACCTTTTAAAGAGCAAAAAGAGAGCAAATAATAGTGATTTGGTGTTCATGATGCCATGTCTGATCTGCCTGACAGTGATATTAATGATACTTTAAAGACTGGATTGTCAATGGTAGAGATGCTTATGTGGCAACACATGGCCAATGGGAAAGGCTATGAATAGAAAACATTTCTGGATTTTTTTAAGGGAGAAATCTAGTGTTGTTTTTCCTTTATTTGTATAGAGTTTCTTTCTGCGTTGAAGGCATTTTGCATTCTAGTCCAAAGATTTCCATTTCTCCCCTTCTCAAGGGTTGTCCTAAGTACTTTTTCTCTTTTGGTCGACAACTTGTTGATGATTATGTGAGAAGTTGTTCTGTGTGACACAAATGCAACAGCGAGTGAGACGGACTGCAGACGGTATTGCTGGGGCTTTGTGCTTTTGGGAAGATGCCTGAGCAAGCTCTCAGCTTCCAGCAGAAACGCACACGGGGCAGCTACGTTTAGTTGGGGCTTTTCACACTGACAGCAGTGTCAGTTATAGCAGATTGAACACAGGATCCAGATGCTACTGATAGGCTCTGGGCTTGGAAAATTAGGGTATTTTTCAATGATGTCAGTAAGACATAGTCATATTAGTAGACAGTAGAATTCAATTGTCTTTTAACCTTGTTGAATGCTTTTAGAAGGAATAAGCTGAAGTAATGTGTTTGTCAAAGTAAACACTGATGAATCTGTATCACATGCAAGAAGAGTGGCCCTTAAAAAAATGCATTTTAAAGTAGCATTTAAAAAATTAAAAATTTTTTTTGAGGAGTACATAGTTACTTTTCAGGGTGAAACTGTATTTGTTTTAAATGTAGCAGTTTATGAATGGAATAATCTTGCTTGTGGAGAAGCAGATTGAGGAAGAGACAACTGCTTTTTTGAAGACTTTTCTTGATGTAGTTGCATTGTTTTTAAGAAACTTTTTGTCTAACAAATAATGTTGATATACTTTCAGTTTGATCTAGCAGTTTGGAGAAGAAGATTTAGGACAGACAAACCATGGCCTCCAAAAGTGACCATCTCACCGTATAAGTTCTAAATTTTTGAGCCTGGTGTATTTAAAAAGGATGTTCAAATTTCAGGCTTCAGTTAAGCATTTTTAAAATGCATTAGATGAGATATTGTGATACTACAAGATCCTATTCAGGTGCCAAATTAAAAAAAAGATAACCAACAAATGAAATACACAACAGCTTTTAGAATTTTTGTGTTACTAAAATAAAATCTGATATATTTTTAATCATTTATTTTTTAGGCTCTTTATGAAAATATGCTGGTGGAGCTCCCCTTTGCCAGTTTTTTCCTCTCAAAGTTGCTGGGGACGAGTGCTGATGTTGACATTCATCATTTAGCTTCGTTAGATCCAGAGATGTACAAGAATTTGCTTTTTCTCAAGAGCTACGAAGGGGATGTGGAAGAACTTGGACTGAACTTCACTGTGGTAAATAATGACCTTGGGGAAGCACAGGTAAGACTGGGGCCTTGGCATTTTCCCTGTTACGTTAGGCCGATGAATCACTTACTGCTAATGGCTTTTTGAATGTGAAGTTGTTACGAACTACACGCTGTCTCCTTTAGCTGCTCTGAGTTTTCAAACTTGAAGGTCTGAAGTTAAAGCTTAAAAAAAGACATAAAAAAAGTCCACGCTTTTGGAGGGGCTGAGCTGCCAGTTAAATCAGGAGGGTTCAGTACTTTTGAATATTGAGCCAGCTGTTTAGGTCCTTACAGTATGAGCTTTTATGGTACCTCTACACTACAGAATTTTTTTGTTGTTCTGACGTGGATGGCAAAGATGATTTGTATGCGTAGCAGAGAATTAATCACGAGGACCTGAGAAGTCTGAATGTGCTCGTGGAGTTGTACCCATAAGACTTGTATTCATGCTGCCTCTCATTTTTGTGGAATAAAAATAGTATAATTCTAATTGCCTGTTATATTTGATGATTTGATAATTTAATGCTTATTAGTTATTTTTACAGTTTTAATTCTATCAGTATTTTAAAAGAAGAAAAATCTTGTTTTTATTGCTTTATACTGGCTTTTTTCTTAAACTTCTCTGCTTTCTTTAAGAAAAGTCTCCTTCAGTGGCTTGTTCTCAAATATCTTTATCAAACTCTCCTGCATCATTCCCTTACCTATCTATATATTCTTTTTACTTAAATACACATATTTTATATATATATATAGTGTGTATATATATATATATTTATTTTTATGTAAGGATTTTTTTTTCAGACTGGTAAGATGTTGGGTTTCATTTAGCAAAGAGTTTTCTCATTCTTGCCTGTGAAGGTGATATCTGCATCTGTGAAGCGTATTTAGCTGAGATATGATTGGAAGTCAAATCCCTTCTGTGTGCCTTGGGCTCGGTTTGGAGCCGCTCACTTTGGTGAGCGCTGTTCATGGGCTTCCCTGGGAAGGGGGAGTTGGAAATGGAGCAGTTTTGTTCCTGTTCCTCCTCAGCGGAATAGGAGAGATGAGAACTGAAACACGAATCTGCTGCAGCTAGTGGAAGGCCACTTGAGGGGGCTGCCTTTAATTCCCTACCTAGTGCTGCTCCATATTAATGTATCAGTGGATACCAAAATGTGGAGCCTGAATCATTGGTCAGGAGTTGTCCCTCTCGTTTCCTCTGCATTACTTACAGCCTGGGTCAAAAAAACAACAGACCTGACCATGTTGTGATGTGCAACAGCCTCTTGGTTCAGGCCTGATTTTTTAGTGTCAGAAATAGACATTCTGAAAGCGGCAGCCCATTCTCTTCACCTGCCCTTGTGGGGAGGGAACGTGGGGTTACACACTCATAAGCTGAGGGCCCGGCAGCACAGAGAGGCCCCAGCTGGGCTTGCAGATTGTTCCTCGAGTCCTTTACAGGACTGTGCTTCAACCACAGCAGCTCTGATTCCGAGGACTTGTGTTCTAACAGCAATGAGTTTGGCCTTGATTCTTCCATCAGCAGTTTCCTGTCATTTGAAATGATCCTAAAAGCTGGATTTTGTTACAATTCAAAATAGTATCTTCAAATTTGGGGTTCATAAATCATATTTAAGGGGGAGAGAGGCAGCAATTGCCTAACATAAAGAATAGTTCATGTAAAATAAAAGCCACATGGATTTTTTTTACTGTGTTCCACTCGCTATATAAAAACCTCTCAGATTTATAAAAAATACTTCAAAACAAGTAAGAAATTGAAGTATGTAATAAGAATGTACAGGAAAACATTTTCGTTGTTATAGAGCAAGAGCTTTTTTTGTAGCATGTTCAGAAAGTAATTCTTTGTTAAAATTGTTTTCTCTAGTGTACATGTATTCAGTTATTAGGTTGCAAGGCACAAAATTTGGCAGTTTCTAGTATAGCCTAAGGTTTTGAAGGGGGAAAGGATTTTTTTTCGCTGTTTGTATTCTAAATCCCTTCACTTAAATGTTTTTCAAGCAATAGTGTGACTGTTTATAACCAACACAAATCCAGTTTAAAATAGTTACTGTTTCCTGGAGAAGTTATGAATTCCATACTATATGCATCTAGGATATGTGTCCTTAAGAAATCAGCTCTGCAAAAAAGCTGTAACCCAGCTCAACAAGCAAGGTAGAAAGGGGGAGAAAAGAGAAAGTTCAGAATCTGCACGCAGAGATGTTGGCTCTGGTGCCTGGTACAAGTGCTTGTGCCAGGTGGGTCCTTCCCCAAAAGTCTGTTTTGTTCCTTAAAATTCTGAGGGCTGTGGCTACTAGAATCAAGACTTTTGGTTATTAATTATTTTCCCTCAACTTCTTCTATCCTTCTCACAACGAAGGTTGATTATAATAGTGAGTTTCCTATTAACTCAGTGGAGTATTTTGATGCTATATTAGTGTGCTTGTACTTCGAGATTTTAACATTATACCCTTGAAGTATAAACCCCTTTTAACAAGACTGCACTGTAGTGTAGTTCAGCAGAACTAATTGATTCTTTAAGTCTTTTCTTTGCATTTGAATGCAGCAAGTTACTTTTCATATTTCACTTCAATATCATAATAAGCCTCATACAGATAAATACATTTTGTCTGGTGTTTGACTCATGTAACCATTGCTTACTAATTAATTGTGTCAAGGTAAGGCTAATTCACTTTGGGAAAAGAGCTTAATTTGCACTCTATGTCAAACGTACATTATCTCTAGTTTCCAGCTAAACAACCACTTTAGTGTCTAATAAATTAGTGTCCAATAAATGCCTCATAAATCTCCCGTTGTAAATAGCCGTGCTCATGGCAGCGTCCATCCAGTAAGCGTGGCTTGGAGGTGCTATCCGCAATGAGGGGCACCATTGCCTCTGCAGGAGCAGGAGGTAGAACTGCTATTATGAGGATATTGATCCCAATCCCGTAATGTGCTTTTAGATCCCATTAAACTATTGTAAAAGTGCATTCAGCAGAAGTTGAAAAAGGTACTTAATAATTTGCACATTAGACCTGCTAATAGGGGAGCTATGTGATCGACCTTTTTTCCTCAAATAGCTTTAGTTTTTGATAGAGAGTCAGGGAATGCAGGGATTTTGCAGCAGCTGTTAGAATAGTTGCATAAAATGGTAGCCCTTAAATAGTCTCTAAAAAAATACCGGCTATATATTTGGTTACAAATCCCGTTAGATAATTGTATTGTGTATTTTAATTTTTCCTTTTATCTTGTAGATTAGAAGGTGATAAAATGCTTATAATAATAATTAAAAAAAAATACCTTCTCTTCTTTGGACCTGTTACTCCATTGCACTTCCCTCTCCCACCATCTCCCCAGCACCAGCAGTGAGGCAGGCGGGTTCTGACTGCCTCCTGGGGAGGAGAGGAAGATGCAGATGTGCCCTGCTACTTGTTCAGAAACATTAGATTTGCTACTTGGGTTCTTCTCAAACTATATTTTTTGAGATCATATGGATCAGCACAGCCTGAATATGGTCAGAAGATTCTATAAAGGAAGGCCTTCATAAACAAAGCCCCAGAAAAGCACTTTAACATGAGGCAGCAGTGTCTGTGAAATCAAAATTGATCAAAAAAATCAAAATCAATTGATCAAAATCAAAGTTGATCTCAAAATACCGTGTTCTTTTTTCTCTTTTACAATAATGCAAATGCCATTTCTGTTACTGAAAATATATTAGCTGACAATTGGAGAGTTCTTGGCCTTTAAATTTCTTGAGAAAGAAGCCTTAAAAATGATTATGAAATTTCTGTCCTGTCAGCTTCTTTCCTAGGATACAGTGGCCTCGATGAAAGATTCTGGAGATTTTTCAGAAGCAAAATAGTTAAGTTGATACCGATCCTTGTCAGGCAGATTTATAACACTTGCGGTAAATGCATTCTTAAGCATTCATATGCAAAATCCTACCAGGGACCCCAGCCTGAACATCTGGAAGGCAGATGCCAGGGAAAGAAAGAAAACCTTCATTTACTTATTTTTAGAATGGTGAAAAAAAAATATATAGGGATCATCTGGATAAAAGTGACCAGATTCCAAGAGAAGGGGTAGAATATTCTCATTTGTTTCATAAACAGGTTTGTGGAGCTCTTACCCTTATCTTAAAGTTTGCTTTTGAAATAGCATTGAGTGTCTTCAGTCTTCGAATACAACAAAACTCTTCATACCTCAGAACACCTGTGTGAAAGATCCTTAGTCTTTCCTAAAATATTTCCCACTTTACTCTCCAAATATTCCCCTTTTCTCTATTGATTTCCCAAATTGATCCTGTTTGGCCAATTTTATTTTTTTCTTTCCAAAGTTTTTTTTTGATATTATTGTGACTGTTTATTTCAATATTACTCTGATATCTGAAAACTTATTTGCATTCTATATCATATTTTAACCCAGTGCTCCCCTGAACCCATTCCTTAAATGTCAGTGTACAGAAAATACAGGGATTTGCTTTTTTGGTTTGTTTGAACAAATCTTGATATTCATATGTTTGAATGGGAATATACATGAAAGCTGGGCACATTTTCTGGAAGTAGGTTTTCACGGAAGCATGTAAGTGAATTTATAGCCAAGAGAAATGTTAGTGTTTGGGAAATGCATGCAACAGTAGTGGGAGCTGTATCTAACTGAATTGGAAGCCTGATGATTTGGTGCAGATTTCTACAAATAGGGAAGTAGCTTTTCTTGCAGATTTTTTTTTTATTTTTTTATCCCACATTGATATTTTTGCTTCATTTTAAAGATATACTATGTCAGTGTGGACTAGAATTCAGTTATCTGCGGTATTATGTGAATGTTCCAAGTAGCTGTCTTCCAGAGGAAGATATATACTTCCCTGATGGCTTTAAAAACATATAATTTTGATAGCTAACCGAATTAAAATGATTTTTTTTAAGTTAGAGTTAGAAAATACAAATTGGGTGTTGATGGAAGGAGCCACATTGTGCGCAGGTTTTCTGTTCTTTCACCTCTGCGTAACCTGTGTTACTGTTTTGCACCACCTAGTGGTAAAATCGAATGGATAACAATAAAATCCAAACTGGGAAATCTTTTAAGGCGTAATTGATTGTGTTGTGACCTTTTTGAGCAGGAGCTGTTTAACAAACGTTTCTGACGCTCAGAATTAAGTGGGAACCCTACAGTAGTATCATTAAAACACGATGAAAATTAAAAAAGAGTGAAATGGGCACCACACCTAGATTTACTATAGTTTCATTGCCAGCCTAAATTTCAGCAATTTTTGTCTTCTGCTTAACATCCTTCTCGCTCCTTGTGGTATAAGGTATTTATTATTCCTGCTGCATTCAGCCTGTCTCTCTGGCACTGTGGTGGTGATTTAATCTCACAAACTCCCCAAATGGGTAGCGAGATCCCAGGAAATCTCTGTGACACCCTGACTGCCACAGTTTTATCTAGAGGGGTTTTTGCCACGAAGAGCGCTTGGTCAGAAATCCAGATTGACTGCTTTGGGGGAAAAACAAAAAGCAGCAAAGACAGGCGCCCAGAGAGGAGCANGCTTGGTCAGAAATCCAGATTGACTGCTCTGGGGGAAAAACAAAAAGCAGAGACAGGCGCCCAAAGAGGAGCGTTCCCTGCCCCGTGGGCTGTGTCTGGGTGCTGGTGGCTGCCGCACGGCCCAGCAGCCCCTCAGCCTGCGCCGGCCCTGCCGGTCCCTCAAACATCCCCGGTGGCCCAGAGTTCCTCCCCACGGGCCTGGAGGGACAGGAGCCAATCGCAGCTGAAGGGCTCGAGGGGGCAGTGCGGGCACATCCTTAGCACTGGTGGTAGGTCAGGATTGGCCTCGGGGATCAAGGCAAATCCTCCCTCATGCAGAGAGTTTGTACCAGGATAGCCTGTCTCTGTTTTTTTTAAAAAAAAAAAAAAAGAAAAGAAAAAAAGCGTTCTAGCTCCTCTGTGGCCTTGCTGAATCTCCAGATAGAATTCTCTGGCCTGTGTTATCTGGGAGGTCACATAACATCTTAATGTTCTCTTTTGGCCTTAGAAAACTGTGAATCAATAAAAATGTGAATGTAAAAAGAGCTGCAGATTTTTCATTGTAACACTTTGCGTTTTGCTTAGTAGTGGAACAACTCACACTGTTCGGTAGCATGTTACCAGATAAGCTATTCATAATTTATGTTTAATTATCTGTATTATAAAGATGTCTGTGTTACAAAGATGCATACAGTTTGCTAGCATAAAAAAGAAATCCCTGAGTTTAGAGTGTAGAAAAATAAGAGTTGAACAAGTGAACACATCTGTTTTTCTTTTTTCCTTTTTCTTTTTTTTTTTAATCCTCTTCTTAGTATTCTCTTCTGAATGGGTTACTCAACAAAACTGGGCTTGTGTAAAGTATGTAAAGATAATTTATGTTTTAAAAACTGCTCATGATCCTATTGTAAATTGTTTTACATTTTAGTATGGTGATGGTATCTTTGTTTTGTTTCCGTTAAACCACGATGATTTATCCCGATGCACTTGAAGAACAAAAATTAAGTTTCTTAGTAGAACAATAGGATTTAGGATTTTTTTAAATACTACTGAATATGTTTAAGATAGCTTTACAGCAGCATAAATTTTGAACACTTACCACACTGTGAATCCTCTCTGCATCAGAATCTTAATTTGGAGTTGAGGGGCATTTCTGTGCCCTTGCAGCTGAAGATCTTGCTCTAAAAAATGGGTACCCTGTTCTCTTGCACTTTTGAGTGAACAGAAGAAAAATCCATTTGTAATCACTTTTATCTTAACATGAGGTGAATATTCTTGGATATTTTCTAGTTACTCTCAAGTATGTGGAATGTTTTGCAGTTTACCTGTTTGTTTGCAGCACACCGAGTTAATATNATCACTTTTTTCTTAATATGAGGTGAATATTCTTGGATATTTTCTAGTTACTCTCAAGTATGTGGATCTCTTACTGGAATGTTTTGCAGTTTACCTGTCTGTTTGCAGCACACCAAGTTAATATTTACCAGGGTGATGAAAACTGTTGTGTTTACAGGTGGTAGAGCTGAAGCCAGGTGGAAAAGATATCCCTGTGACCAGTGCTAACCGCATTGCATACATCCACCTGGTGGCAGACTACAGGTTAAACAAGCAAATCCGGCAGCATTGCCTCGCGTTCCGCCAGGGGCTGGCCAACGTGGTCAACCTGGAATGGCTTCGAATGTTTGATCAACAGGAAATACAGGTATTGCTGCGTAAAATTCCTCAAGCCTTTACATCAAGCATTCAAACATGTAGTTTCCGCCTTTAGTTTAAACATTTAATTTTCCATGATGTAATTGTCCTATTTACTTTACTATTAGGTTTTGATATCTGGTGCCCAGGTTCCTATTAGTTTGGATGATCTTAAATCTTTCACAAACTATTCAGGTGAGTGTATTTTACTTCAGTGAAAAAAATCTGTTATGACTGATTCAGGAAAAAATAAATTAGCTTTGCAACTTAGCGTATTTTTAAAAAGAAGCTCTAGGGTCCTTGTTAGCCTTGGTGGCCGAACTCTCTAGATTTTTCAGAAGGTTGGGAAAAATTGCCAGCACGTGTGGTAAATGTGGGGACATACAGGTGTGTTCATTGTATTTATGCACTTAAATACAAGTTTGTACACAATAATTAGAGAATATGTTCCTTTTCTAAGTGGAACTTAGTCAGGGGCTGTGTTTACCTACGCTCAAATAAGTCCGCAAGTGAGTTGAGGGTAGTTTCTGCAAACACATTCAGATACTTGCATTTTTTTCAGATAGGCTGAGGGACTGCTCATATTTTTTTCCCTGTTAGAAATGCTTGGCATCTTAAATAATTTTTCTCTGCATTCATCATCAGTATAACCAAAGACTAGCTAGGGTATCAGAAATTCACTTCTACTTTACCTCAAAATAAGTTGGTTTAGGAAATAGTCTCCTGAGTCTGCATGTTTTACAAATTCTTGCAGTGAATTACAATATAATCCAAAGCTCCTAAACAAATACTAAAATGCTAAAATAAAACTAAATCAAAATAAACAAGTAAGGTTCACTGAAGAAAACTGCAGTTAAGAAGTTGAGGGAGGAGGTATGTGTAAGGTGAGCAATGAATGAGGAACTTGAAAATGTCATGCTTAAAAAATCTGTATGTAATGGAGGTCAGAGTGTAAACCTGCTGCTTTTAATAATTTCCCAGAACCTTTGAAAATAGATGCTAGGTTTTCCAAAGACTTCCTTTCTTATGTAAATCTCGTCATAGGTGGCTATGCAGCAGATCATCCTGTGATAAAAATATTTTGGAGGGTTGTGGAAAGCTTCACGGATGAAGAGAAGCGCAAACTGCTCAAGTTTGTAACGAGCTGCTCTCGACCGCCTCTTCTGGGGTTTAAGGTTTGTGTCTCCCTGGGTTTTGTTTTGTCGATCTCTGTAAATACTGACAGTTGTGGTAGGAGCTTTATTTGTATGAGAGAAATGTCCCTTGGTGACTAGAGATAACAGCTTCAGTCTTTATGCTTGGCTATAATGAGTATAGTTTTAAAATATTTCAAGAAACATGCAACAGGCCTAAAAACATTTATTGTAGGATTGGTTAAAGTGCTTGTTTTTTGTCATGAAAGCTCCTTGCCACTGAGCTTTCCTTGTGTTCCCTAGTAAGGGATAGAAGCAGCATGGCCAGCACACAAGGAACAAATGTTTTCAAAACAGGACGAAGAGTGGACTTAGGGTGTATCAACAGCTATTAAATGTAAGTGTTTGAAGCTGGAGCTGTATTTCTTACGTTTCCTTTAGGTTAGCATTTGTATGCTTACCAGGATTAAGGCTCATCATTCTTTATATCTAAGTATTTTGCTACTATCTTTAGATTGGTATTTACAGTGAACCTTTAGCATGAAGAAAATTTTGGTCTACTGTTTAAAAAAGCCAAAGAGAGACCAAGTTGATAACATTTTGCTATTAAATTCTGGGGATGCTTTAACCAGAAGTTCCAGTTGGGCTGCAAAAGTCTGGCTAAGATCGGGCCTTGGACATCATTTCCTTAAGGAATGGGGGAACATTCAGTGCTTCTCTGTAATTCACTGGAAAATACAAGTCACTTAGTAGAAACATCATCAGTTTTAGTGTGCTGCTCAGCAGAATATTTGCCTGTTACACTCTTTAAAAAAATAATACAAAAGTCAGCTTGTCTGGATCATAAATACACATGTTTAATGCAATTGCTTACAAGTAAAAATACAATGAGTTACTTTGATTTCCTTAGATGTGCTGCTAAACAGTTAAAGGACTTCTCACATTATAAGATAGTGAGATGTAGTATTTAGTTATCAATGGATAGTAACTGATTCTCTATGTTTATTAGGTTAAACAGTGTCCATAACACATGAACTTGAATATAAAATATCTTTTTAAATTATTTACATTTTTTTCTGTGAGGAACTCTATTTCTGATTCTCATTCTAAAATGTCCTGCATACTCAACTGTAGAACTGTCACATTTTGTTAAAGTTAGTGCATGTTCATTTAAGATAAGGAAATGCTTTGACACTGATAGCTTACAGGTAGCACAGTCTAGCTTTGCATCACTTAAAAATTCAGGACTTTCATTGCCAGATTCAGACTCAGAATAATATTTGCTAAAGCTAATTAAAGTTTAATAAGTTTAATAAATGTGATTGTTACGGACAAAAAAAATCATTAAAGTGGGGTTGAAAATTGTTAAGTTCCAATCAGGTCACATAATAAATGGATGATACTTTTCAATTCCCAGCTATTGCAGTTCCCCACTGTACAGTACTTAATTATGCAACAAATGGTGCCCTTGGCATGACATTTCAATTTAGAACTTCATTTTTTCCATTTTTAAACTAAAGTAGGGGAATTCAATTAGCATTTTAAAAGGAACACTAAAAATGCAGCATTTTAGCCATGAAATACATTTTAAGGCCTCCATTCAAACAATAATTTAGCTTAAAATCTCATTGACCTTCTGCCTTTGGAGCTGGGATTTTTTTCTAGTTTCTGAAATCAGGACTGTTTTAGCTCAGCAAGCATTTGATGAAATTAATACTTTCTTGCCAGCAAAAGCAGTGCTTGGACAGTTTTAAAACAAAAGAGAAAAAGAAAAAGCCTTTTGTGCTATTATCTTTCTCAGAAGAAGAAATTAGATTTATTTAAACAATTAAAACATTACCTATAAGATATCTGTGCCTCAGATCCATGCTTATCACATCAGAGGACTAAGCAGAGTTTGACAGGTTTATATCATTGCAGGCTCATTAGGTACATCTGTATCATCCCAGTATCTGCCGAATGATCTTATGATCTCTTAGCACCTGGGGCAATGTACGGTGTAATTGCTTTAAAGAAAGTTAGCTCTTTATCTGGAGAACGGAATCTCTTGATGCAGAGGGTTATAACCACAGTACTCTTTCACATCTTCACACTTGCTTCATCTTATGCATGAACAGGCCCATGGAATTCATTAGTACTGGTTCAAGGACTGGTGTCTTCAAATTCCTGCATTTTAGGCACGCCGAAAGATGAGTTCACACTGAAATCAGTTCAGGGAGAGAAATAAGGCCTTGAGTCTGGGTCTTGGATACGTTGAATTTAACAACGATACATTCAACAATGAAAATTATGATGTTTATATGTGGTATATAAAAAGAAAGTAGTGGATTGATAAATCCTCACCCGAGCTTGAAGAATGTATTTTATATATTTACATTATACTGTCATACTAGCTTGGGGAGGAAACCAGGGAAAGGTCCTGCTAAGTAATGGTTGGGGGGATGGATTTGAGGATGGGTGTCAGAGGAAACAACACAGTAACATGAATTCCTCAAGTTTCTATTTACAACCTGCCTGCTCATTAACCCTCTCCCCCTCTTCAGAGCACGTTGACATGACAATTCATGCAGAATTCATGTGTGTAAGCAGGATGCTTCAAAAGTCTAATGCAAAAGTATTCAAATTGGCTCAGCACTTTGCTGTAGTAGCAAGAGCAAAAAATTAGGAAAAAAATAAATAAAAGGGGGCAGAAAGTATAATTCTTAGAAGAAAGAATTTCATGCCCTGAAAAGTGAGCTTCAGGCAGGGCAGAACAATCCTTTTCCATTCCTTTCTGTTACTTCAGTGCTTTGTCCTTCCCAAGTTTAGCACCTATTTTTCACTGTCAGAAAGCATCCAGGGAGCTGGAATCTGTCACCTACATCTGCTCCAACAAGATAACCAGTGTCGTGTGTGTTCGGGAGGCTCCGTACAGAAAGGCTGAAGTTGTCAAGGATTGTTGGTTTCTCCCAAATACAACAAAACCCTTCTTTGCATGCTGTTGTGCTATTATTTTTACATGTCTTGCTTCATTGCTGTTAGCGCCAGGTATTTGCAGAGCAGGGTATTGTGAACAATAACATTTTTTCCCTCAAAAGCAGGTGAAACAACCTTCTGTTTTGTAGTACAATGGATCTGGACTGCCAGAGGTGCTGCACAATTTGAGTGCTTTTTGGGGAAAGTAGCAATGCTGTTACCTTTAGAACACGTCATTTTGACTGATTTTAATCATTTATTTCCTAGAAGTCTGCCAGATGTTTTGAGTTAATTTTTTGACCCGTATTTATTTTTGATGCATTTTTTTTTTTTCCCGTTGCTCTTTTTCAGGAGTTGTATCCTGCATTTTGCATCCACAATGGGGGATCGGATTTAGACAGGCTACCCACTGCCAGTACCTGCATGAACTTGCTGAAGCTTCCCGAGTTTTACGATGAAAATCTTATGCGGAGCAAGCTGCTTTATGCCATCGAATGTGCTGCTGGTTTTGAACTGAGCTGAGTTGAACTGCTGCTTGTGCGGCCGACCTGCAGAGGAACTAACAGTGCCTACTCCACATGCAGCATTGAGCAGTTCTAAGGGAATTCTGCCTAGATTTCTGGAGCTCTTGAGTCTTATCACATGCCCTCAAATAGGTTTCATTTTTAAACACGATTTGTTAGGTAGCTTTCATTGATTAATATTACACTGACACTTCTTTATGATTCAACTAATGAATGCTGTGTGCAGTGTGGCTGTTTTCTGTGTTTAGGCGAAGGAAGAGCACATCTAAAGAACAGTGACATCTCAGTGAAATTAACCAAAGATGAAGCTTTGGCTTTGTGCTGTTCAAATATAAATAACTTCACAAACTGGCAATAAAGTTGTGTACCATGCAGCACGCTGGGAAGAGACAGGGCTAGCACCCTGTAATTAATCTTTTAGATGGAAGTGGAAGCGAAGCAGATGGAGCTTGCAGATCTCCCAGAACTGAGGCTGAAAACGCTCATTACCCAACATCTTTACTTCCGTGATAGAGTTGTTTACAAACTGTAGTTGTTGCAATTAGGTCGGAACTGATTATATTTTGTACTGCCTTCCCTCAGAATGGTAGGCACTGAGATAAAAACTGTTATAAACAATCTTTTATTTGTGCTTTCTGAAATACCTATGAGAAATCGGGTTCGCATGCTTGTTTTGAGTTCAACCTTTGGCTGCATCATTATCACTTGAACACTGTCGTAAATGGATGGGACTGTCCATGTTCTCTCTGTTCTGTTTGTCTTCTTGCCTGTACAGGGTTTTTTGTTTTGTTTTTTTAATGTGTCAGACTCCTATTGCATACCCAGTACATACAGAAGTCATGACTTTGGAAAAAATATACATGTAACAACATTAAAATGATTTAAACCAAAGTTATCAGGCTTTATTTTTTGTAGCTGAAGCCTGTGGTGTTCACATTCCTTTTCCCTAGCATTTCTTTCCATCTTAAATATCATATCTTTGCTCCAGAGACGTCTTTTTTTTTTTTCTTTTGTGATCAAACAGCTTCTGTCTCCATCTGCCTGAAGTATTTCTAGTAAGAAAAGTAGGTGGGAATATGCTGCTTATTTGCTGGGAAATAGTTGGTTTCACATGGAAGGAACTGAGTCTCTGGTAATAGGCACATCATTGGATATTCTCCTGTAAAATGCAGTCATCTTCAAAAAGGAATTACAGTTCAAACTGTAAGATTCATAAACAATGAACTTTAGTTCCTCCTGAACTTTAGTTCTATATTTTAAATCCTCACAACTTGCAATCAGATTTGTATTCATCTCTTATGCAAAAAAAAAATTTGCTGTTACTGGAAACTGTTGGATTTCATATTTAATAAGCAGTAACCAGCAATATCCTTTTAGATGTGGGGAAGCTGAGTGATTTTAAGATGTTTACTAGTAACCATATAAAAATGTATAATTTCTTAATTCGGGTAATAAATGAAGTGTTAAAATACTATTTGTAGTCTTGATGTACAGAAATAAAAAGATTGGTTTTCTTTTTGGTTTTGCATTAGGCTTTTAATTTATGTTAAATGGTAGTTACCCCAAAATTGGTTTCTTGTATATTTTTCTACATAAATTATGAAACTTATGAAAAGAAATCAATAATAGTGCAACTGCCGCCTCCTAATAGCAAAACCTGAGTACTTCTTTCAGATAGCGTTATTTATTTTATAAGCCAATGCTTTAAATATTTTGAAATTATTTTTCAACACCCTTCTTTTGCTACATTAATAGTGTTGTATTTGTATGTTGTAAAATGCAAATTAAAATTTTCTATTAAATAACTGTATTTTGAAGATTGTGTTGGAGTTCTGCCACATAACCCTGGCTATATGATATATAGTTCCTGCTTTTGTTTAAGGAGACCGGGCATACTATTCTTAGCCATTACCATGACTACAAGTTGGACAGAGAGGATGGGCTAAAGGGAAATAAGATTTTCAGGTAGTTGTAGTCATGTTACTGGAAGAATCGTGCAGTTGTACAGAACCTCGGCAGAGGCTTTGAGCACTCTGAGAACACGGTGACTTGTTAATTTTTTCAGTACCCAGGACTTGGTGATCCTGTTTTATGTGTTTTGTACATGGAGTAGGAAATCCTGACCTTTTTCAATTTGGTGAGATTGTAGCCGGAATTTAGTTTTACACTAAGTCAGCTGGAAGTCTGTGCTGCAACAGCTTATTTACCTATGAGTTTTAGGACCCAGACTGCAATCAGAGGGGATAAAGGGCTTCCTTTGACAACAGGTATTTTTACTTTTGACTGTCAACTCTTTTCTTATAGTCAGGATGACTGTACTACTTTGCAACAATCTGCTGCTGGATATTCTAAAGAGACAGAAATAAAAGTAGGAGGAATATTCTAGGCATGGTAAATCATGACCTGAAGAGTCAAGTTGTATACATGTAGACCTTGCATAGCAAGCTCTGCCTATATATGAAAGTGGATTTTTGTTTTTTAAAACAAAAGCAAATTCTCTCCAAGTTACAATGCTCTCAGTGCTTAGACAGACAAAAACATTTTGCATGTAAAGCAACCTGAAATGATGCAGTTTTTGGTGATCAGAATTACAGCAGTACTAGTTGCAATTTTACAGTTATCTTCTGTGCAAGACACCACTTGCTTAACCTCTGTACTTCAGTGAATGTCCTATCTCTTTTGAGAAACGATGGCATTTTCTGGTTCCTTTGCAGGTAACTAAGAGTACACTGCACACTTGCAAAGCATTTTAGAAACAGCTTTGTGAAAGTTTAACTTTAAAATGGAGGAGAAAGTCAAATCATATCTCTACAGGAATGAAATTAGCACTTATTAGCACTGTTTATCTTGGTGAGAATTTCTCTGCATGTAAATTTAATCCTATTAAGTAGACCTTAAAAAAAGACCTGAAATGATTTTCCATGGTATTATTTTCCCTCGCTTTCTATCACGGCTCCTGGTTCCATAGTCGTGTGACTCTTGCAAAACTTACTCTCTATTGGCAGGGAAGATTTATGTCGACATGCAGGGAGGGTTCGGCCCCAGCTTCATATTTTAATGCTGAGCTAGTAGAAGCTTAATTTGAACAACAAGGATATCTTTGGTTATTTTTGCATAGGATGCTTCATGCAATTCCAATAAAATGACTTTCCTGATGCTATTAATAGCAGTCCCAGCCATTTGTTTTGGCATCACTAAAGTAAATTTAGCAGAAACAGCCTAATTTGATCTATAAAGGGATTTGAAACTCAAAATATTTTAACAAGTTCAGCGTACTGATGCTAAAATTCAGTTTATTTAAAGCAAAAGCTATTTGTAAAATGCCAGTGAGACAGCACTTGTTCCTTCTACCACTGAAATACATTACAGCACTGAAAGAAACAACAAAAAAGCTGTTTTCTTGGAATACTTTGTTAAAACTGTATTTTTTTTGTTTTGTATTTATAATTATATGCAAAATCTTTGAAACATATTAGCTTATATACATCTGTGTTAATAAGAATTTGTGATGTAAATGCTTATTATTATTTTTTTTTCATGATGTTTATTGCCTGTCAGTGAAAGAAGAAATGAACGTGATCTGTAAACCTGATCAGGATATCTATATTTTTATTGACTTTTGCTTTTGTGAATAAAACAATTTGAGTTTTCTTGAAACTTTGCAGAAACACCTTTTCCTTTTGTTTTTGCAATAAATTGGGCATTTTGTGGCTAAAGTTTGATAGTACGGAAACAGGTTTGAAGAGGGAAGCTGATATAAACCCATGCTTTGAAATTACCACTGCTTTGTGTTGAAATTACCACTGCTTTGTGTTGATTTGCAATTGCAATTTTCAGGCTCTAAAGTTCCCACTCTGTCAGTCAAACTGCATCTCTGAGAGGTTTAACTTTGTTTCAATGTGTCTTTCAAAAAACTTCCTTAGGATCAGTGACCTGCCTTTGACAAATCTCTTCAGGATGTTTGGAATGAACAAAACTCCATTGCTGCGTGGATGAGAATAGGAGAAACGTAATGCACAGTGAAGAACATTACTCTGTCAGTAAGCAAGTACCAAAACATATTCAGCTCCTCCTGGTTTTTCTCTTGCAGTACCTACGTGGATCCCTCTGAAGGTGTAATTTAATTCTTCTTTCTTTTGACACTTTGCAGTTACCTGCTTCTCTTTGCTTTTCGCAGTTTTCCTGTGACTAACCACCCTTTTAATTGCTCAGTGATGTTTATAGAAGTTACTGTTGTGCATGCTTATTTTGAAATTGAAATGCTTTAAAATGGCCCTGTGTGTTCTTCAGTTGTTGTTAAAAACATGCCTTACAGAAAATTACCAAAAACTGATCTTGTAAGACTCTCCATAATGTAGATAAAAGATAACATGAATAGCACACAAATGCCCAGATTTTGCATTTTTTTTTTCTGTAAGTACCTTAAAGTCTTGTAAAGTCAGTAAAATTGCTTGTGTTCAGGGAGAGATGACACAAGGGAGAAAGTGGCAGCTGCAGTTGCTGATGTTTCCAGGACGGCTGACGTTGGAAGGCTGCTGGTTCCTCATCCTGGGAAGCCCAGAACTGACCCTGGCATTCCAGGTGCATCCCAGCTGTGCTAAGCAGAGGGGAGGACCTTCTCCCTCAACCTGTTGGAGCACCTACCTTGCCATGGAAGATGTTTGACTTGCTGAGGCTGCAATTTCTTGAAAACAAATTGTTCGGTTTTGCATCATTGTGCCATCAGTGTCACCAGTTCGTTCACAAGAACCTCTTACAGGAGTTCAAAATACTAAAGTGTGCAGAAATCTATCCCAGGAATAATTCTGTCTTGTTTTTGGAGTAAAGAATAAAAGCAGAGAATTTCCATATGGAAAGTAAAAGACACTGACCTGACTCAAATCTATTCATTTTCTCTAAACAGGGCTCTGTTGGCTTCATGGAGGTTGTTCGGTAAGATCCAAGTAAAGAATTCACAAGACCTTCAACTGTTCCCACAGATTGTTTTCTCCCACATTTAAGTAATTAAAGTTTGATCTTGTTCTGTGTGTAGACTGTATCTAGTTCAAAAGGGCATTTGCTTGGTGAAACTCCAGTAACTTTGCAAGTCAGCACAAGGTCAGTGACAGCAGCTAGGTGTAAACCTGACCCGTGTGTGTCACTGACAAACTGGAAATGTGGGGAGTTCTCAGTGGCAGTGCTGGGTCTGCTTGTGCAGTGCTTAAATCACTGCCACCTCTCAGAGCTGGAAGAGCTGGTCTCCAGTGAGGGGGCTGAATTTATTGCGTACAGCTCCAGAGAACATTGCTCTGTCAGCAGTATTCGCTACTGCTTTTATACAAACTGCTTGCTGAAGATGGACATGTAATTCTTTTCTGCATTCCCAGAGCACTTGTTACTTCATTCTATATATCATTTGAAACATAATTTTGCATCCATTTCTGTTTAATTCTTGGTTTATAGTTACACAGAGCTCTTGACTGAGGGAAAGAGGCACCCAGCAGCTAGTGCTATTTCACATCATCTTGCTCCTTCTGTTGAGCCAAATGTTAGATGTAGGAAAAATAGCTCTCATGAGTTGCTGTGTTTTTCTGTATGTTGTCAAATACACCTGCTAAAGAAGCTAGTTCCTTCAAGTCTTTGTATCTCCTAATTACGAATATATTTATTTTCATTATAGCTCTATTGCTTTTCTTTCTCCTCTGCTCTTTCAAGCAAGCAGCAACAGAGCTCAAAATTCTAGGTATCTTTTAGATATCTATTTTAGATACCTATCAGATGGAGTGATTGAAATCTGTTTTGTCTACTGAAAAACAAAATCAGTACATCTGACTACCCACAACTGTTTTTAGACTGTTGTCTGCATGCCCTGAATAATGCCCCAAATACACCTGATATTTCATGAGGAATTGACAATAACTGTAACCCACCTATCCTGAATTGTGCCAGCTACGTTTAAAGCTTCCCTGTAGCTCAGGCTTTTGGTTTCAAAGAGCAGTTCAGATCAACTTGCAACTGATTGCCTAAGAAGCCCCTCGCCAGTGAAAACTGATGTTGTACTCGGCAGAAAAACTCCGGAAAATGCAAATGAAAAGTGGTTATTTTTAATTTCTAATGCTTTTGCTTAAAGTTAAACATCAGTTGTATGGCCAATATTTCAAATCTAATTGTTTCTGATAAGCTATAAGCAAAAAGTTAACACTTATATTTAATTAAAATTAAATGGCACTTTGCAGAATTACTTTGTCAGTAGTACTGTAATTAAATGATATGAGAACAGTCCTTGATACATATGCTCATATTCTTTGCTCGTTCCAAAAATAGAATCTGTAAATCTGTAAATAGAAAAACTGGATGCATTAAGCAGAAGGCCATGAAGGCCAGAGCCATTACCACATCCAAAGGACTAATATTAATATGTCTCTAATGTAGCATTTTCAACCATTCCTTGTGTTCTGATGGGCTTTTCATAATTGACCTCCATAAGTCATACTGAAAAAAGAAAGAAAGGAAGAAAAAAAGATTCTGGGAGCTCTGTGAGTTGCTGGTATCTCCTGGCATGAGGCCACCTGATTGCTGTCACTAGGTTACACCAAGCAGCCAGGCCTGAGTTTATCCCACTGAATTTTAGCCATCTGAAAGAGGGAGGAATTGCAGTGCTCTGGAACGTGCTTCTTCCTTTACTGATATCCACCTACCAAGTGGGTGGAATAAATCATGAATAATTCATGCCCTGGAGGTGCCTCCTCCTTCTTTCTCTTAGCAGTCAGAGGGCTTCAACTAGAGACTTACATTTGAGCCAGAGAAGAATTTGAGAGTTGAAAAATTCTTGAACAATGAAGAGGCTCTGATAATAGTTTTTTCTATTTTATGACTCAGAATTTGGATGCCAGCATAGTCTGCCTGAATATCTGATACCAGTTTCTACAGCCTTGCCACACTTTATCAGCTTCTGTTATCTGAATGTTCATCCCAGCCAGGAACAGCAGATTTATTGCTCTTCTTAACACAATATTCTATGTTTTTGCTGTGGGACATACAAACACACACAGCTTTTACTTTTTAAACTTTTAATTTTTTTTCTTTTTAACCTTTTTTTTAGCCTTGAAAATCTTGCAGATCTGAAGATCTGAAGGGGTGAAATATGGATGTCCAGCCATGCCAGGCTATGACACAAGTGCAGCGGGCAGAGCAACTTGACAGCAGCAATTCCTGTTTGCCAGCAAGCAACATTTTCTGATCAGAAAAGAAACAAAAGCTAGAGAAACAAGACTGTGCGTGTGTATGTTCTTGCTCCTGGATTTGTCTCAGGTATGTTTCTCTATTAAATTCTACAGGAATCAGATATATCAAAAGGGAGAAAAAGCGGGCACTGTGCACTTCTTGTAAGCTGGTCCTGTTAGTCTTGTGCTTGCAAAATTACAGTGAGCACCTCGTCTGTGCGTGAACACATCCCCGGGGTAAAGCCCTGTGAGGAGGAGCTGAAAAGGAAGAGCTGGGCACTCACCAATAGGGGGAGCTGGAGACCACAGGTCAGGCGCCGACCAATGCACCCAGAACCAATTAAAAATATTAAGGATGATTATGATACCTGTATCATAACCTGTACGTTCTTTTTCTGGAGAATATTTATTTATATTTCTATGTTTTGCCGTATAACGTGCCGAAGTGGATCACATACTGCTAGTCCTGCCCCTCAGCTGTGCGCAAGGCGTTTCGCCTTTCCTTCTCCAGCCGCAAACTCCGTCTCGGAGTCTTCCCCATCATCACATCTCCCTCCGAACAGCAGGGCTGGGCAGCCTGGTGAAACAGCGAACATCTGCAGGGAAATTCATGCAGTGCTCTCATCCCTACTGCAACTGCGGGTGAGCAGGAATGACAGCGAGGACGTTCATGCGGAGCGTCGCGATTCCAATTCTGTAGTTCCATCCACAATGACGTTTCTTTGCTAGTCTTGTTCTGCTTGCATGACTAAACCTCCGATTTAAAGTCTGGTTCTATCAGGATACACCTTAATACAAAATCTGCTCTCTTAAAAAATCAAAGCAAATACAAAGAAAAAAAAAAGCCTCATTTGCTGCTTGTTGTGCTGCTACCTCATTTGAGATTTTTCAGATATTAAAGATATAATGTTTTGTTCTTGCTTGTTGTTGTCCATGATAGGCTGAGGAAAAACTTCATTTTCATGTCAAAAGATGTTTAAAGAATTCGAGCACGATCTTATATAACCTCCTCCCGAGTGACAGAGTGACACATCCGCAGTTGGCCCTTGCCAGGCCTCAAGTCCTCCAAGCTTTGCAGCTCTACCTGTTACGAAGGGCTAGTCTTTATTTTATTTTCCACAACTTGCTGATGATAAATATATACAGGTCCTAGGTATCTTTCTGTTCTAGTTTAAGGACTTGTTTTCATGACCATAATGGCCTCACCGGAGCTAAATTTCTTTTGCGGACCAGGCTGTCCTGCTCCTGGCCTTTCTCATTTGTATTACGTTTTCCTCTTTTTCCCAGCTTGCGTTTTCCTTCTTGAACGGATACACCTTACTCCTGCATAAACACTTTTATCTCCCAATTCCTGAGTAGCCTTTTGACTGCCTTTATTTTGGGAACTGATATGTTTTAGGTGCGGCAACTCCCTGATCTGCTTGCTGATCCGTAAAACAATGCCTTTTTGCAACTCATTTTTTAAAAAGGTCAAGAAATACAATTCTACAGCAATTCAAAACATGGATAAACTCCAGTTTTTATAAAAACGGAACCAGTTGGCAGCCTCTGGGGCAGTGTGTGGCCTGCGCCTATCACGAACCCACAAAGGCCCCAAGGCCGCCTGAATTTCAGACAGCCCAAAGGAATCTGCACAGGCGCCAGCTGGAAAACAACCACCGCCGCCTTAAAATAAATTATGGGGAAGGGCTGCAGTGCTCGAGGCTAAAAAAAAAAAAGTCGTGGGATGGATGCAGGGATTTTAATGGGCCCGCGCACTCCTAATTTTTTTCAAATACTGCTTAAATGGTGATTTCTCCCCTCCCTTTCCCCCAGCAGCACCCCTGCCTAGTGCTTGTTTGCTTATTTACTTATTTGTGAAGAAAAGGAGGGAGCAGGGAGAGGCGGTTCCGTCGCCGCGGCCGTTGGGACCGTTAGCTACGTTGCGGGGGGGGAGGGGGGTTCGGGGGCAGCCCCTCCCCTGCGCCAGCCGCGCATGCGCACGGCAGCAGCGCGGGCAGGCGGCAGGGGGCGCGCGCGGGCCGG